>PVJS01005490.1:0-63957 GCA_004027185.1 Glis glis
TTCTCTCTCTCTCTCTCTCTCTCTCTCCCTCTCTCTCTCTCTCTCTCTCTCTCTCTCTCCCTGTCTCTCTCTCTCTGTCTCTCTCTCTGTGTGTATCTGTCTCTCTCTCTACTTAGTGAGGCCCTCTGCAACTTCGTGAGACCCGGTCTCAAAATAAAGTATAAAAAAAATAGGGCCGGGGGCGTAGCACGGAGGTAGAACGCCCCTGCGTTCAATCCCCAGTACCGCAAAAAAAAAAAAAGTGATTTTATCCAGGGTATGGTGGTGCATGCCTGTAATCCCAGTACTTGGGATACTGAGACAGGAGGATTGCAGGTTTGAGGTCAGCCTTAGAAACTTAGCAAGGCCCTGTGCAACCTAGTGAGACTCTGTTTCAAAATAATAAAAACATTAAAAATAGGGACTGGCCAATTAGAATGACAACAAGAAGTCAAACAACAATAAATTCTGGAAAGGATGTGAAGAAATAGGAACTGTCATACACTGTTGGGGTGATTGTAAATTAGTGCAGCCGCTATGGAGATCAATGTGGAAATTCCTCAGAAAATTGGGAATGGACTCACCATATGATCCAGCTATTCCACTCCTGGGTATCCTTCCAAAGGAACTGAAATAAAAATATTATCATAACACATACATATTCGTGTTTATAGCAGCACAATTCACAATAGCCAAATTATGGAACCAACCTAAGTGTCCATCAAAAGTTGAGTGGTTTACAAAATTATGGGATATACACAATGGAATTCAACTCAGCAATAAAGAAGAACAAAATTACATCATTTAAATGAAAATGGATGGACCTGGAGAAAATTATGTTAAGTGAGATTAGCCAGTCACATAAAGTGAAGGGTCATGTGTTTTCTTTCATATGCGGAATTAGGGAGTAATCGGGATATAAGAGAGACTTCAGATAATGGAGGAGAAACTCAGGTAAAGCAAGGGAGGTGGTCTGGGGTGGGAGGAGAGGGAGAATTAATGAAGGAAATGATTCCACAGACATTGTGTATATATGTGAGAATACTAATGCCCATTGCAATATCTTGTATTGGGAAGTGGGGTGGGGTGGGGGTGGGTAGGGAGGGAGCCGGGGTGGGGAGAGCCCATCAAGTGCTGTGTGAATGTATGTCACTATCACTATGAACTATATTATGATGTGAGACTATAATGAACCAATAAAAAGTATTTAAAAAATAACATTTCCTCAAAGAGGCACTGTTAAAAAAAATAGGAATGTGAGTATAGATTAGAGATAGAATGCCCCTTCGTTTAATCCCCAATAACACACATGCGTGTGCGCACACACGTGCACACACACACACACAAACACACACATACAGTGATCTTTTTAACTGACTTAAGAGAAAAACCAATTTGTTCAACATCTGTCTTTCCCCTCATGCTGCTGCTGCTGCTGTTTACGGAGGAACAGTTCTCCTTTAACTCTGAAGTAATGTTTCCTTTCTTTGGGAAACAGGTGTCAGAGCATGCAGCAAATCAAATTTTCAAACAGCTGAAGTAGAGCACTTTCCAATTCCTTTATGCTTTTACCTAGAAATTCTTTTCCCTGTCTGATGATTTACAAATTTGGAATTTTGTTTTTCCTTGGGATGCTCATGACTGATCTCTTAAAATTCTTAATATCTATCCCTGTTCTCTATATCACTATTATCTAAGATGTGAAAACCTATTTTTATTTTTGAATTGATGCATAATAATTGCGCATATTTATGGGGTACAATGTGGTATTTTTGTGTGTGTGTGTGTGATACTGGGGATTGAACCCAGGGGTATTCTACCTCTGAGCTACACCCTCAGTCCTATTTTTTATTCTTTATTTTGAAACAGGGTCTCACTAAGTTGCGGAGGGCCTCACTAAGTAGCTGAGGCTGGCCGTGAACCCAGATTCTCTGGTCTCAGCCTCCCAAGTACTGGGATTACAAGCGTGTACCATCACACCCAGCTTACGATGTGGTATTTTCATACATGTACACACTGGGTAATGTCAAAGGAGGGTAATTGTATCCATTACATCAAACATTTATCATTTCTTTGTGCTAGAAAAATTCAAAATCCCTTCTTTTAACTGCTTGAAATACATAACAAATTATTGTTAAAATATTTTGCATAATATGTAATATAATAATACCCTGACATATATCAAAATGCATAATTGCAATGCAACAATAAATGAACATAAATAAAATAAATAAATAAAAATCTACTATTTGTTTTTTTTTGTTTAAACTAAATGTAATTTGTAAATGTGAAAACCTCGGGACTATACTGAATTCTGTCCATTTAACATATTTATGAGGAAGAGAGAAAGAGAAATTAAGCTAACATTAATTAATACTTAGGGGACTTTGAAATACCCCTATCATCAGATGCTTAGGTATCTGGAGGGGAAAATTACGATCCTATTTTACAGATGAGGAAATCAAGGCTAGTAAAGTTCAATAAGTGCAAGATCACACAATCAGAAAATAGCAGAATCATGATTCAAACCAATTCTCATCTAATTTAGAAAATCACACATTTTCTACCTCTCCATGTAACAGACTCTCTCCTAGTCTATGTAGAGCATTTCATGTGGAGGAGTCACACCAGAATTCACTTCTACTCTGTCGTACTTACTAGCTGCTAGGCCTTGGATAAGTTCCTTGGTTTTATGTGTCTGGATCTCCTTATCTGTGGAATGGTGAAACTTAACAGTCTCTACCTCATAAGCTTTGGCTGGAAATGAGTGATTTAATGTATGCGAAAGAGCTCAGCACAATGCCTGGCATAGAGTAAGTGCTCAATAAAGCTTTTAATTGTTGTTATGACCTGTTACTTCATGAATCATATCATAGGATACCTGTCTTGGTTTTACTTTCATGCATTATCTCAGTATAGCTGAAAAAGTAGCTTTAAATAATTTGTTTTCAGTTCCAGTATTAATATATGAAGGATTTTCCCTAGTCTTCTCCACTGATAGATTTAGGGGAAATCTAGATTACCTGTTAGTAACATTGCTTATAAATCCTTGTTTCAGCAGTAAAACCCTTTAAAAAAATATGAATAAGCTGGATGTGGTGACGCATGCCTGTAATCCCAGTACTTGGGAGACTGATAGAGGAGGATCACAGGTTTGAAGCCAGTTTCAGCAACTTACTGAGACCCTGTTTCAATAACAAATAAAATAGGGCTGGGGTGTATAGCTCAGAGGTAGAATGCCCCTAGGTTTAATCCCCAGTAACACACACACACACACACACACACACACACACACACATACACACACACATACACACATACACACACACACATACACATACACACACACACACACACACACACACACACACACAAAATATGGATAGAAGCATTTCTGCTTTGACTGCAGTAGGAGGGGTGGTTGTTGAATGATTTCTGTTCCTGCATCCACCTCCTGCCCTGGATATTCACATAACACAGGCTGAGAACCACCAATCCAAAAGCACTCAACAAAACACCTTTTCAGTGACTGACAAGTACTATTAACTCTCCATTTCTGTGATCGGCATGTGTCTAGGAGTCCTTCCTCCCAGTCTTGAATTGTCACCACCCAGTGTCCACTCTGTAGTCATTGCTGACTAATTGGTTTAACTGGCAGGGTCTCCAGTTTGGTACCAGTCAGCTGGAGGAGATGGGAGCCATGTTCTGCTTGGGCCTCCTCATCTTGGAGCTCAAATCCGTGAGCTGCAGCAGTCAGCTTCTGACTCGAGCCGGGACTCTGCTGAATGCTGAGGAAGGCGCTCTGGATCGCCACCTCCAGAGGTAAGATGCTCCCAGGGGTGTGAGCGACTTTTGAGCCTTTGGATTTCCAGTGCAGAATATCTCGGTAATGCAAGTCAAGTAAATCAGGGGGTTTTAAAGACAGAACATACAGAAGAGCTGCCTGATGAAGCTAGGTCCAGTTAATCCCTACGGTAAGCTAGACTCAGGATATCCTTGCTTCCTGCTGAAGACAAGGAGGGGGGCTGCCTATAAGATGCATATATGCAAATATAAACCTTTATGTGCTTATAAATGCATATTATCATTATATATTGCTTATGATAGAGGATAGTTTATGTGTTCATATGTATAAAGATTATATTTTTGAACCTTTACTCAGTAAAGAAAAAACAAGAACAAAATGGCAGTCGCACTGCTAAGATCTAGACACGTGGGGACAAGAAACCTTTGAATCATCCCTTCCCAGAAAATGGGGGGATCCACATGCAGAGAGTCAACCACTGGCTCAGGGAACCTGACTCACGTGCCACAGGGCAAGGCTCGATCTGAGCATGGTGCGGGTCATTAGTGAGCCAAGGATGGAGAATTATTATTGACACGAGCCCTTTAGACACTGTTTCCTATAGACAACTATTTTAGACTTGGCCAAAACAGATTCAGGGAGCAAGAAGGGAAGAAATACTGGCTGTGTGAGGGGAGAGAGGACCAGGAGGCACCAGAGGAGTCAAAGAAGGTGAAGTCATGGCCTGCCCTTTGAGAACACCATGGATGGGGATTTCTGTGTTTGCTGGTAAGTGCGGATGCAGCTCACGATGCTTGCGACATCCAAAGGCAGAGAGGAAACCGTTAATACAGGAGCCATTTTATTTAGAGATCATTTTCACTCTTTTTTTTCCTACCGCCGTTAGACTGCCATTCCAGTGTGACTTCTCACCAAATGGCTAGCCAAGTCTAGAAAGATTTAGCGGTACACATTAATACTGCTTTGGCCCAATTTTCCTGAGCCTTAATTATTTAAATGCAGGAAATAACTTGCTCATCACACTGAGCTACAGATCCTAGACTATGGAGACTCAAGGAAACCCAAGCCTCCTTCCTCCCAAACCATCGCTGGTTTCTTTTGTTTTGATATCACACATCTGTCCACCCTGCTCCCCTCAGCACCCCTCAGCACCCCTCAGCACTGCAGGTTTGGTGTGTTTGGCATCCTCGTGATGTTTTCAGATGTTTCCTCTGACAGCCACTGCTTCCCCCTGCCAGGATGGGTATTCCAGCTTGTCTTTCTACCTCTTCCTTTGCAAAGCCGTCTTGGGCGCAGGCACATCTGAATTTTCTTCCTATTTTTCCCTTCTCCCCTCTGCTGCTCATTGAGGAGAGATTGAGCAGAACTGGCATGGTTGGCTTTCCCTGAATTGATCGGGCCTGTCGGTTTGATCCAATGCAGCGAGGATTAGTTACCTGTAAACTGGAACAAGAAGAAATCTATCAAAGAAATGCCTTTTCTAATTCAGATCTCAAGAATTCAGTGTCAGGCTTCAAATACACTGGCTGCTATGTGGGTTATCATAAAGTGGTAGTTTTACCTGTCTCCTCGCTGCACCCTGCCAACATCCCACACAACTATCGGTGTTTCGGGTGTGACCAGTCCAAGGATACTGAGGCTGGAGCTCTCCCCTGACCTCTAAGTCTTCCTAAGGTGATTTGGCAGCATAAGGGCAAGATACCTGAACACAGGAAGGGATTAATACGTCTGTTTTGCATAAACCAGGCTTGGTGGTGCAAGCCTGTAATCCTAGTACTTGGGAGTCTGAGACAGAATTGCAGGTTTGAGGCCAGACTCAACTCAGCAACTTAATGAGGCTCTCAATAACTTAACAAGATCTTGTTTCAAAATAAAAAATAAAAAGGGTTGGGGGTATAGCTTGGAGGTAGAATCCCCCTGGGTTCAATGCCCAGTACCAAATATATTTGCCTGTTTTGAATAGATTTGAATTAAATTTGGGAGTCATGGAACTTGGTGGAGGGCAGCAAGAGAGAAACTGTCTGTTTCACCCAGATTTCTATTTGTATTCTTATTCTTTATAAGAATAGTCAAACCAGATTTGGGTTCCTACTCAAAGGACCTGAAGACTACATGATTGAGAGAAAAATCACCCTAAAAATTTATTGACCCAAAAATATTCCAGCAAATAAATTTATACTCATTAAGGGATGACAGGGAAAATTAGTAAAATAAAATATATGGGTCTGAAACCAGCAATAGGTTATTTGAACTCTTTTGCTTAGTTTCCAAAATAGGGTTAAATCCAAAAATATAATAATCAGCAGATCAAATGCCAGGAACTTAGTGGGCATTGGGGTTCTTACTATAGTACAGAGACCATAACTAATGTTTGTCAACACAATTTTTCATGTGTTTGGAAGAGATTTTTGCCACTCTCCCTGATCCTGCCTCTTCCTTGGGTCTAATCGGGTTTCTACTTCCTTCAGAAAGATTCCTTTTTGTTGCACAGAAGGATTACAGGGAGGAAGGGCTCTTCTTCAAAGGTGTGCCTTAAAGAAATTCAAGGATGTGGTTATCTGCGTCTCCTAGGCTCCACAGACATCTTTGACCCAGCAGCGTCCTGCTGGGAAGACAGAGTGTGGCCGAACACCCAGGGCGTCATGTTTTCTGACAACGGGTTTCATGCCTCATTGACCATAAAAACAATTAGAGTGCCGTCCACATCTACAGAACAACTAGCATTTTTCATGGGCTGAGGAAAAGCAGAAGCGGTGGACGTCTGCCCGGCGAGATGACGCTCCTCCACGCTTTGCTTTGGGTTTTCTGTGACTGTTCTCTTCTGCCCCGTTGCTCGTTTAAGATACATCGGTGGGCTTGTTAAGGCATCTTTTAATCTTCTTTTATTTCCTCGTCCTTCCTCCTTCCTCTCAATCTTATCCCTGGAAATAACGGTGTGTGTATTGCAGGAATGCTAAGCGGCTTCTGCTGTAGGCGCCGTTTATCCATCCTGACAGGTCTTTTGCAAAGTCATTTAAGAGTTTTACTGAGTCAGCCACTGTTCATCTCGATTTGTATCCCTCCAGTGCCTCCTGCTCTTCTCAGCCGAGCAGCCCCATCTCCATGTGTCCCTCCATTAATAACAAAAGGAAGCTCAGAGTTTCAGCAAGGTACCTGGGCAGTAGTTCGATATCTCATATAGTCTCCTGAATTACAGCTCGGATGCTTCAGCTGGCTTCCCATATAAGGTAGATTTGTTTGGTTTTCTCCTTAGTTCCATGGGACAAATTGAAAACTAACCAAAAATCTTACATGGACTGTAGGAAAAACATAATTGTACTTTTAATAATTAAAAAGATGCTTAATTTTATTTAAAAATACAGTTTTATTCTTCTAAGTGAGAAAATATAATTTGGAAAACACACCCATAAAAACACCCCAGCCCTCTGCCTTTAATTATCCAAATAACCAGTGTTAAGATTTATAATGAATATATTCACATGGTATAATGTGTTTTGCCATTTTTTTTTTTGCTGTTGAATCATTTTGTCTTTTAAAACAATCAACCCTTTATCACTGATGAGTAATGTCAGTTTATTATATAGTCTATACAGGTGTATGTACCTGGGTATATTTTCGGCTTTACATTTTGTTCTATTAATCTGCTTGTCAGGAGCACATGGCTTTTAATATTGCAGGTTTGCGATTTAAACATGATTCTGAAAGACCATCCTCATTAATATTTGTTTAGGAATGTGACATGCTATGTTCCTTTCTTTATGTTCATTCACAAATCCTATAATAAGTTGCTAACTGTCTAAACCTAATGCACTGGTATTTTAACTAGAATTATATTAAAATGATAGATTTATTTGGTCTCTTGACTGTTCACCCAGGTTGCTTTTCAGATCAGACATTTTTCTCCACTTATTCAGGTCTTTAATGTTCACTAATAAAGTATTATAGGGATTGTTTTTGTACCCTTTTCATGAAGTTCCTTAATACATCATCATAAGCTTTTAACCTTAATATTTTAAATTTTCTTGTTCCTCAAAGAAGTTCCTTTTTCATTATATTTTTCTAAGTTGTTGTCTTATATATATAGGAAAATATGGGATTGTATTTATATTTATTTGTAACTTTACCAAACTCTCTAGTTATACCTAAAATTCTGTTTAATTAATTAATTAATTAATTTAGTACTGGAGGTTGAACCCAGAGGCATTCTACCTCTGAGCTATACCCCCAGCCCTATTTTATTTTTTAATTTTGAAACAGGATCTCACTAAGTTGCGAAGGGACCTCATTAAATTACTGAGACTGGTCTCAAATCTGTGATCCTCCTGTCTCAGCCTCCCAAGTACTAGGATTACATGTGTGTGCCACTAGCCCTGCTTATGTTCATTTATTCTAGATAGACAATAATATCATTCATAAATTTTAACAATTATTTTTCCTTATTTTTTTGTATCTTGTGACCTTTCCGATCTTTGCTGGATTTTTTTAGAACAATGGGTAATGATTCTATGACCATCTTCACCAACATCCTAACTTAAAATTGATGCATACTTCTACTAGCTTGAAACCCGCCAACATGTATGATTACCATGCACTAATAAAAAATATATAAATAAGAATACACTTAAAAATTAAATAAAATGTCTATTGGTTTGATATTCATTTTCAATATCTTCTTTATTCATTATTATTTTTCTTAACTTATTAATTTAACACAATCAGAATTGGATGATGAATTTTATCAAAGAAATTTTGGTATCTAGAAAATGATTATTTTTTGACAGAAAAGATGTAAGTGTTGATATTTATTTATTTATTTTATAATGTGCATTTATTGGTGTATTATAGTCTCACATCATAATGTGAAAATGATTATTTTTAATTAATAAAGTTTAAGTTAAATAAATAGATTTTCTGATATCCAGCCATCCTTGAATTCCTAAGGGAAAGGTATTTGGCTGTGATCTAAAATATTATTTGAACATAGAGACTGACACTATTAACTGTGAATTAAGGAGTTCTGTGCTTGTATTTGCAAGTGAGTAAAGTCTATGCTTGTCTTTGTCCTGTGATCTGGAACACTTTAAACATGCTAAGACTTATCTGTGCTTTGAATGTATACACATTATCTATAAAATCATATGTATCTCATTCACCTGAAGCAAAAATATCATTTTTATACTTCTTAATGGCATTTAGATAGCTTGATAACCATATTCACATCATTTTAACATTCAATTTTATGTATTTACATTGCTTAAGAACTTACATTGGTCATGTCTAGACAGTCTATACAGTCCTGTTCTCGTTCTTCTTTCTCAATGTTAATTCTTCTCACATTTTTCTAGAGAACACCTTATAAAAAGCTTTCTCTTGTTTTACTTCATAAAGTAAATTAGTGATACATTTTGCATATGTATTTGAATACCATTCTCTTCCATTTCCATTGGAATTCTACTTTTCCTGCCTAAGATTGCATGGGTAACACATTGAAAATGATGCACAGACATGACTATGTTTACTCTGATACTTAATCTTGTAGTAGTCAGCCTAAATTTGTCTTCTTTGTATGTACCCTGTTTTTTTTTCTGCCTTAATAGTTGTAGTAGGTTTGATTTGTTCTTTGACACTTTTTTACTACATGAAGAATATTCTTTTTCCTTCCTTCCTCCCTCCCTCCCTTCCTTCCTCTCTTTCATTCTTTATTAATTCTTTCTCTCCTTGTTAACTTTCTTCCTTTCCTTCTTGGTTTAGATGCTCTCAATCGATTTTATATTTGAATACCCCATCTCTTTGAGACATATCTTCATTATAAGATAACACTGATTCATTCAAAGTCTCCATTTTGCTTCCCCTGGAGTGTTTGCTATTTGCTTTGTATCTGTATTCTTTTCCTGAATTCATCAAACTCACCAAGTTCATCTAAAGCTTGCCCTCACAAATTCAATCATGTGCATTATGGCTTCTCCTCTTTGCTGCTGATGCATTTTAATTTCAGTGACTTTACCTGTAGGTTTCATCGCATCAGTTTCCTCATCTGTCACCAGTTTCCTGTTCATCCATGTTTGCAGTACAGCCAGCTCTCTTCCCTCTTGCATCTATTATCTTTTCACTTATTGTTCTATAGATTCCATTTTTCTTGACTTTTCCTCATGTATTAATGCAGGCTACCAAATACTTGCTCTGTGTCCCGTGGCTAGCTATTTCCAAAATGCACTATTGCCATCAAGTAGGGCATTCGGCCCCTTGTACAGTGCAAAAGATTTCACCAGCTCTGGGTTGTTATAACTCTTTCCTCCTTCTCTTCCAACTTCTTTTCATCATTTTTGTCTATTCATCTTTGAATCAGAAGAGCATTCTCAAACCTTGTAATTGCTTAATAATTAAGAGTTTAGATGTTCTTTAAACCCTTTTGTAGTTTAGCTGAATCAATTAGTTCCTTTTGTTTCAATAGGAAGTAACCTGATTTAGGTGGTGTTTTTCTTCAAGGATGCATGGTATTTTGACTTTTACCTAAGAGAACAGAGTTGGGGTGAATGTATTGGTAAGGTCAAGGTGAAAGAGCATGGAGAAATGAACAAGGATGGGAAATGATGTATTGATGTCTGTAGGCCAAAATGAGGAATGTGGAATTAGAGAGGATAGCTCCTTGAAAGGTACCATTATATTACAAAGGAAGGATGGAGGCTCAGTGAAATCTTTGGGTTTTAAATGAACACTATGCTGGGCGTGGTGGCGCACACTTGTAATCCCAGTACATGGGAGGCTGAGACAGGAGGATCGCAGGTTCGTGGCCAGCCTCAGCTACTTAGTGAGACCCTCCTCAAGTTAGTGAGATCCTGTTTCAAAATAAAGAATAACAAATAGGACTGGAGGTATAGCTAAGAGGTAGAATGCCCCTGGGTTCAATCCCCAGTACCTCCAAAAAAAAAATAATGAACACTATTTCCACCAATTCCAAATTAATCAAAGTTACATGGCAATTCTGGTGATATCTCACATTGTTTGCCTTTTGGCATACTAATTCTATTCAAATTTTCAAAATGGTTTAATGGGTAATATCTCAGGATAATCTCAGTTTCATTCTGTAGTTGCAGGCCAAGAAATGCTACATGGAGGTAAATGTCTGGATGCAACTCGTCCTGCAGAGATTCAGAGACTGCAAGTGTCATGCGATCGCTTAAAGCATCAAATGGCTCTGTAACTGGTCAAGGAAGATGAACTGATTAGCCAGAAAGAAGTGCTAATCTTAGGTTGGGAAAACAACAACAAAACCCCAGTTATATTAATAGTTAAAAATAGGCAAAATCAAATATTTCGGTATGATTTCATGTGTATTCTCCCAAAATAAATAAATAAAAATAATGAAAACTCAACGTTAGTGCGTCTGTGAGGAAAGAAGTTTAATAACATCATACAGCTTTCTGTAAATTGGTTTACTTTCCTCTGGAGAGCAATCTGGCAATTTGCAAGAAGGTCCATAAAAACCTCTCATTTGATCCTACAGTTCGAGCTTGCAGAATCTCTCTCCAGAAAATAAACATAACTAAAAACAACATTTAATGTGTAGATGTTTGCAGAAATACTTATTTCCCCAAATCATTTAAGTAACCCAAATTCCTAGCAGTCAAAAAAAGAAAAAAAGGGGAGAAACATTGTTGATTAATTTCTATAATACTATAACATCATGAAAATAATGAGTATTTGAATGCATAGATCAACTCATGATAATATCAACCATGTATTACCATGAACTAGATGTTGTGCTAAGCATTTTATAAGTGTTATCTCACTTAGTTGTATAAATAATCCTACATAGTAGCTGCTATTATTAGCATTCCCTTTTATAAACAAGAAAATTAAGTTTTATGGAGGTTAAGATATTTGTCAAATGTCAGGAATGTAGCAAGGGAGTGTGCTGGCTTTTGAATCCACTTCTGTCTAACTTCAGTGCTCAGTTCTTATCTTCTATTATATTCAGTCTTTTTAAATAATAAGTGAAAACAAAAGCAGGGTAGTTAATGGTATAGGCATGCAGATTGTGACGTTAACAGCATGCAGAAACACCGACAGAGGGATATAGTAAATGCAGGATCTAATTTAATCTTACTAATATCTTCTGTCTATACAGTTCCTAAAAATATGTGTTGGGTGCAGGTATACATGCATGGATTTGTGGGAAGTTTTAAAATTGGAATGACTTGGGCTCATTCTGGCCCAGAGGCATCCCTTGTTTGTTTTAGTACTGTTCAGAGAAGATCAATGTATACCCTCATGGGCTGAATTCATCACAAAGCAGGGAGACAATTCCAAAGAGAAAAGGATTACAGACGGAGAAAAGTGAAAGTGTGCTTTCTTCATATTGCACTTGCTATTTGCAAAATGTTTCCACCTAATAACCACCATGAAAGTTAACCTAAAAGGGTTCCTGTTTTACAAGTGACTCCATGGGAGCCCAGGGAATCTAAGTGACTCTCTAGGTGTACTTAAGTGATTTACTCATTGCCAGTCAGCCCTGGGATCTCATTCGCCTCTGCCTCAGGCTCAGCCAGATGAACAGCTAGCTGGTCTCTTGCCTATGAAACTATAAGTACCTGAGAATAGAATAGGCTACCAGCTCCTGAGAGAGCATTACTATCAAGAAACTGCTCTTCCCGCTCTCCCTATCAACTTTTGTAGCCCTTGTCTTTTGTTGCTGTTAATTCTAAAAATGGAGGGCACATAAAATCTTTGTGGTTTTCCCCAACAGGAGAGATTATTTTTATTTTTTAAAAAAGCTTCGAATAGCCTTGCATGGGTGGTCTAAGTTAGTTCTGTGAGTTTTCATACATTTTTAGCGCTTCATCCTTTTCCTTTATTCTCATCTAATTATGATTTTTTTTCCATTATTCAGCACCCCTTAGCCCTTGTCGCTCTTACCAAAGAGCTAGCCTTTCAGTATTAGGGTTCAAAGCCATTTCACCCATGAGAGTTAATTTACCACATGGGGTAGACGAAAACTAAACTATGGATAAACACAAAAACCAAGACGATGCAAAGGCAGAGAAAGGAGGGAGAGGGAGGGAGGGAGGAAGGGAGGGAGGGAGGGAAGGAAGATACTGCACAGGAGAAATCAAGGTTGTGATATTAGCCGTGTGTGGTGGCACACGCCTGTAATCCCCAGTACTTGGGAGACAGACTAGAGGATCACAGGTTTGTGGCCAGCCTCAGCAACTTAGGCCTTCCACCACTTAGACCCTGTTTCAAACTAAAGAAATAAAATAGGACTGAGGGTATAGCTCAGAGGTAGAATCCCCTGGGTTCAATCCCCAGCACCAAAAACAAAAACAAAAACAAGGTTGTGATATTAAAACTAACAGATCTTTATGGATATTAAAAGAATTACAGAAAGCTTACATTTGTGATTTATAAGATCCTGAACTTGTATGACTCTTTTGTAGAAGGAAGAGGGAGGCTTTTAAATGACTACAAATCTTTCTTTTTGTCAGATTTCTTAAGCCTAGCCAATTGCCAAGTTCCCTTTTCAGGAAAGTAGCAAGTAAAGAAACCTAAATGTGGAAGATTCGATCACGGCTTTGCTGCCCCACAAATTTCAGTGAAGTCCTCACTCTAGTCCCTACCATGGTTTTGATCATGAGCATGTGGCTTAGATTTGAGCAGGTCTACTTCCGGTTCACAGTCTTCCTGCGGGCAAGTGGCTCTGATTTTGGGAGTTGGTTTTCCTTATTTACTCTTAGATTTCATAGCTTTAAAATTAAATATCTATAAATTCCTTTCAGGTCTAATATCCTATCTTTGTTCTCAAAGCTACAGAAACTAACATCTTCACATCCTAGCATGGGCGGTAGGGTTGCAACCCTGAATCCAAGATACAAAAAGCAAGGCAGGTGAATTACGCTAAGTGGCACAGAGCTCATCTTTGGTGCCATAAAATTAAATTTTGCCTTGATCCTAATGGGAATATAATAAAAGGAAAAAATCTTAATAGTGCACAGGTAACAGAAAGGAGTTATAAAAATAGTGATGGGAAAAAGAGAGGAAAATGGAGAGGTAGGATTAGAACTGGATGTCTCAGACTTTGGGGGAATAACAGTTTGGGGGAAGGATATGTCAAACCTACATCTGGCATCAGAAGTAGAATCTAGAGCAAGATGACCTTTATAAGGGGCTTAAATGTTCCCTCTCAGTACTTAAGGTATTCAGGAGATGTTTCATGGTGTGGTTTCAGGAGAAAGGAATTGTGATTTATCTTTGCTGGATCACTTTCCTTTCTTTATAGACACATTTGTCCAACTCAGACCTCAAGTATGTCCTAGGAAGAAAAAAATATTTTTTCCGGTCATGTGATAGCTCATAGCTCATCATAGACTTACTGATTCTACTTGTGGTGAGAGATTGGCCTATTAGAAAACAGAGACAATTTAGCATAAGCCAATATTGTTTCCGTACAATGGAAATGGAAACTAAATTAGGGCCAATATGTTTGCAAGGGCTTGACATTCATCATTTTGTTATGTGGCTTTGGATCATGGAAGCTATTTCTTGGTGCTTTGCCAGTGGGCAACAAAATACGTGCAATGAAGAAATGGAATAATGATAAGAAAATACCACGTGGCTGCAAAGTGTGATAAAGATTTGACAGGCATTACCTCAAAGTAAGCCTTAGGACGTCATTATTACCATCCCTGGGTTTTTTTTTTTTTTGGTATTGGGGATTGAACCCAGGGGCATTCTGCCTTTGCTTGGCACCCCAGCCCTCTTTTATTTTTATTTTTGAAACAGGATCTTGCTAGGTTGACGAGAGTCACACTACTTGCTAAGGCTGTCCTCAAACCTGTGAGCCTCCTGTCTCAGCATCCCAAGTACTGGGATTACAGGCATGCACCACCATGCCCAGAGACCATTCCTGTTCTTGTTAATCATTACTCTATAGATAAATGAAAGGAGGTCCTATTATGTTAAATGTTTGATAAAAGCCACATTGTTATTATGCTGTTTATCATGTCAATGAATCCAAATTTCTTCTCATTTTTTTTTCTGAAACATACTGCAAATTATTCTTAAAAGTATCTATACAGCCGGATGTGGTGGCACACACTTGTAATCTCAGTACTTGGGAGGTTGAGACAGGAAGATCACAGGTTCAAGGTCAGCCTCAGCAATTTAGTGAGGCCCTCAGCAACTTATAAAACCCCGTTTCAAAATAAAAAAAAATAGGACTGGGATGTAACTCAGAGTAGAACTAACTACTGGGTTCAATCTTCAGTACAACACACACACACCCATACAAATGTTCTTGAAATATGAAATATAAAAGTAGGCCATGGAAAAAAATATGTCTATGCATAGGTGTTCTTCACCAAAGAGCTGGCTCCTTAAAGTTTAGTACAAAGATCAAGTTCAGTACAACATCCTCCATGGTAGCGAATCAAACACACAAATTCATCCCAACATTGTAAACCTTTCACTCACTAAATATTTAAGGCCCTGCGGCAAGACTGACTGACTGAACATTATTGTTGCTCTCATTTATTTAATTTCTTGGAGATAATCTAGAAACTTCATTAACTACCCCCCCATTAGCAAAGGATAGACAATCATCTTTTAGGTCTACCTAATAACAGCTATTGAAGATTTGCTTTAGAAAAGAGTGAGCTAAATTTTGAAAATAGAAGCATCTATCAATGATGTGCTGGGGACCTAGAGATGATTTGTGTTCTAGTCTAAGCCTTAGATTAGCCACTCAGGCATTAGTGTGGTGGGGAAATAGACCCCTCGGAATTGGGTATACTCCTTAAGTAGGAGTTAGTTAGTTGCACTGATAATAACCAGTGTTTATCGATTGCTTAAAATATGCCAAAATTATTCTAAGTTAATATTCATATGAATTGTTAAGATTCCTACAAATAGTCCTAAGATGTAAATAATATTATTGCCCCCATTTTACAGAGATGAAACCGAGGCCCAGAACGTTTAAATAACTTGCCTAAGGTGTTGCAGCTAGTAAGCTGGAATTTGAACCATGGGTACATTCTCCTGGACCAGCATGCTGACCCACTATGCCAATCTGAATAGTAAATGGGGTTTTGTAAATCATTCAGCATCCTGTTTCTAACTGGTCTGTACCTATACTAGTCAGGTTTCAGTCAGGAAAGCAAGTTGCTCTTCATGAGTTCCAAGTGTGGATGGTGTAAAAAGGGAAGGAGAAGCTTGCGAAGCCGTGGAAACTGGGATATGCTATGGGGAGAAAGGCAGGGACTTGGCGGCCAATTATCCTTCAGAGCAAGGTTGACCACTTTCAGAGCTGGCCCAGAAGCTGCTGTGGAGCTTGGGAACTTCCAGGATGCTCCTGCCAGCCCCCTCCATCTGCAGAGTCTACTGGAAAGATATATAAAACCAATGCTGGCAGAAATGAAAAGCAACAACAAAACATTTGGTTATATTTGATGCATATATGCTGTGGAACTTTAGAACTTCCTGCCAGCCCCTCCATCTGCAGAGTCTACTGGAGGGTTTCTGAAGGAACTGTCCTCGCCTACCTGTGTGGCCTATAGCCCCTAGGAAAGTGACTGGCCGATGCTTGCCTGAAAGCAGATGAGAACATCCTGTGTCACCTGCCCATCCACTTGCCGCCAGTGCCCCAGGAATAATGGCCTCTCTTTGTCTTCCAAATCTCACACATTGACAGAATCTAACCTGGAGACTTGGAGAACTAGAGAGAAATAATAAATTATTATATGACCTGGTCATTTAAGACTATGTAATATTTTAATATAGTCATTAGTGATTTTGGAAACTCATGGTCTGCAAATAGACAAATTTATGGCTTCAAAATAGAGGTGTAAAAAAAAAACAGAGGTGTGAGAGTCATAAGTATGAAGGGTAGGCTATGTTTGTTTCACAAATTACTGTGGAACGTAATGATGGTAATTCCTAAATCTGCATAGTTTTGAGTTCCCAGTGTATAGACAATGATTATAATACTTCTAATTTTGACAATTCTTCACTACTTTCAGATGTTCTTATTTCTATTTATGGCAACTCTCTGAGGTACCTTTGGTGGAAATTGGAATGGTCAGAGAGTGAGACACACATACAGGTGGGTGGCGAGGGCTGCAAAATCCCCTCTGGGATTTGTAATGTGTCCCAGGCAGAGTTCCCCCTATGTCCAATAGGATAGCTGTTACTAATTCCACAGGCAACCCAGAGTTTGTGTCTTCCCCAAGTCTTCAACTTTTGTAGCAGAAGAAATGAGAATAGGGTCAGGAATATTAAATTTTCTAAAGAAGGTGGGATATACAAAACCAATGCTGGCAGAAATGAAAAAAAATTGATTATATTTGATGCATATACTCAGTTAAAGGGGAGACACACTTGGTGTTGCAGGCCACTGATGATCCAGGAGGGGGATCTTCTCTGAGGAATGGTGTTTAGAGGGAGGGGGATGAGGCAGGGGGAGAACAGGGAGAAAGAGGAAGAGAAGGAGCAGTAGGAGGAGGAGGATTAGGAAAGAAGGAAGGAGGAGAAGAATAGAAAAATCGTGTCCCACAGAGTTCAAAGGAGAAATTAAATTCAGCTAAATAAATTCAAGGTTTCCAAAATGGCTGAATTCAATGTAATTCTGAAATAATATGAAAATTAGATTCCCTAACTCTTATCCAAGGCCTTTGAGGAAGAAAATATGTTTGTAAACTGAGGTGGGGCAAATATTCTTTTACTGTCCAAACCTGAGTCTCCCAAATGTATGTTAGTGTTATGCAAATATCAGGAAAGCCTAATATGGATTTTCAAGAGAGGTTCATTAAATATTTTTTAAAAATGGGACAATGCAAGAAGCTACTAACTATTCCCTATGAAAGAACCCTGATTTTATT
Organism: Glis glis; assembly: GCA_004027185.1. NCBI lineage: Eukaryota > Metazoa > Chordata > Mammalia > Rodentia > Gliridae > Glis > Glis glis. The sequence continues at coordinate 17,656 of PVJS01005490.1, forward strand.
AAAGCTCTAGTAAGGTACAATTGATATACATTAAATTGAACAGATTTAAAATATTAATTATATGAATTTTGGCATATATGCATGAACCCACGCAATCATCACCTCAATCAAAACTATGATCATTCCCATCATACCCCAAATATCCTTAAGTGTCTTTGTGATTCATTCTTTACTCAACTCCAGTATCCCCAGACAGACCACCGATCTGCTATCTGTCCTTCAATACTAGCCTGAACTTTCAGAATTTTACATAAATGGAATCATTTATGTAAAATCATTATAGTACATGCTCTTTAATTTGTCAGTCTTTTTTCACTGAGCATAGTGATACTGAGATGAAACCATGTTCTAATATGATTTTATTTTTTCATACCTTACTAACCAGTAGGTTGAAGGTATATAGAAGAAATTGTTTTCCTGGACTTCGACTGAAATTCTGTTTCTGCAGCAGCTTGAGATGAATCAGTTCTAACTTAATTTTTTCACCAGTAGTTCCCTCTGCCTGGTTTGCATTTCCTACAGATGGTCGCATAGCTGGCTCCTCTTTGACATTCAAGTCTCAGCTTCAATGTCATAATCTCAGTTTAAGTTTCACCGTCTCAGCAACACTTTTTATGATCACGTTGCCTAAAGCAGCATTCCTAGTTGCTACTACTATAACACCTCTAGTTTAGTTTTATCTGTCTTCCCCAGCTAGAATGTACAGTCCAGAAGAGAAAGAACTTTATCTGTCTCACTAAACCAAATCTCTGGCACCGAGAACAATGCCTAATACACAAGAGGTAATCAATCAATAAATGAACACATTTTTTGCCAAGCCTCTCATCCTGTGTTTATGGGAAAATATGGAGACATGTAGGCTGAGAAACAGTATCATCCAGTGCAATTGTTATTAGTTGAAAGAATATTTCCAAAATATGCTAATTAATGTATATTTGTAAGAATGTAGGGCGATTTATAGCCACAACTTTATCTTAAGTCTGGTGACATTCAGTTATCTGTAATACTAAAACATAAAATGAGCCAGGCATTGTGGCACACACCTGTAATACCAGTACCTGGGAGGCTGAGACAGAAGGATGCTAGGTTTGAGGCCATTTTAGCGAGGCCTTCAGAACTTAGTGATACCCTGCTTCAAAATAAAAAGTAAAAAATAAAAAGGGCTGGGAGTGTAGCTCAGAGGTAAACTGTCCCTGAGTTCAATACTCAGTACCACACACAAAATAAGTAAATACATATATATATATATATATATATATATATATATATATATGTATGTATACATAAAATGCTTAGCTGTAACTATAGAAGCAATGATTGATTATCCCTTTCTGCATAAGATGATACTACAACACATAATGATAATGTCATTGGTATTCTAAAATATATTTACAGATTGAAATGATGGATAATATTAAAAAGAGAAAACAGAGCAAGGATGAATTCTGCTTTACACGGCCAATAGCCAAGAGCCTAGCACCTTGGAAAAATCCACAGCTGTATGTGGGAATTGTAATTGGCAGTGAACTCAGCAAGGCTCAGTGTATTAATGCTCCCAAAGTTCTAATGGCAAGATTTAAATCTAATTCTGGACTTTATGTTTCTACCAGAGGCACTAATTTTCTTCTGCTTTGTTTTGGTCAACAACAACAACAACAACAAAACTAGAATATTAGAGTTCATTCCTGAGTCACAAAAATAGAAATAGGTTGAGTGGACTGAATGCATAGTGTGAGAAGAATAAAGAGGTGTGTATAGAAGGAACAGTAGCAGGAATAGGTAGTGGTAATTCTATTAGCTGTCTTCAAAGAGCTCCATAATGGAAAGAAATCAAAGCTGGTCCTGGTTGTTAGCAAAGAACTAATATTTATTAATCTCTGATGTGATCACATTTGCTCAGAAAGGCCTTTGTGGTGGTCAGAAATTCCTCAACACAGAGGGAACTCTTACTGAGTTCAGGCACATACAGCATTTAGAAAAGTCTTTGCAGAATCAACTTAAAAATGTGAATTTCTACCTGGCATAGTGGTGCACACCTGTAATCCCCATATTTAGGAGGCTGAGACAGGAGTATCACAGGTTCGAGGCCAGTCTCAGCAACTTAGCAAAACCCTTAGCAACATGGCGAGACCCTGTTTCAAAATAAAAATAAAAAAGGATTTGTGGTGTAGCCTGGAGGTAGAATGACCCTGGGTTCCATCTCCAGTACAAAAAATTGTGAATCACTACTTGTATGATAGCATATTTAGGATCAGTACCCATTCTGAAATACAAATTAAAACATCATAAATCACATACTTAATAAAGAAAGCCATTCGTTTTTACTTAATTCATTTGAGGTGATATTTAGTCCATCCAGCCTCTCAAATAAGTGAAACCCTGAATTATTCCCTAAATTTTATAGAGATATTAGTAACTCACTGCAGAGGCACTTTTGAACAGTGGTGAGAATGTGGAATTTGTTTGAAAATTTATCTTACACCAACAGGGTGAGAGAAGAGAATGGTTTACTTTCAAGCCAGAGAAGAATAGTTTGTGGCAGGGTGTTGGGAGTTCATATTAAAGTCATTGGTTTATCGAGGTCTTAGTAACCACAGAAATGTATTCCTTGTTCTCAATTTCCATTCAGCTGGTGGTTGGAGTGGGTGCCTGCTGGGCGGGCGCTGTCCATCAGCTTGGGTGCTGAACTGTAAGGCTCTGGAACGGAAGTTTTCTCAGCCATCTCATTAGTGCAATGAAACTGCAGGTGAAAAGATAAGCTTGCCCAATTTATTTACTTAGAATTCTATTTTTAACATTATTACAAATGGAAAAACATTAGATATTACTGTGTCTTTTATATAGACATTTATTTTCAAATTATAAGAGGTGCAGAGCAAAGTAATACATATTAAGTAGTAGGTAGCATTTCTTTTCTGGACAATTTCCTCTATTAACAAGAAGAGAGACAAAGGAAGAACAAGGACATATTTTTTACGTGACAGGGAAGCAAAACTGTTTCTAAATAATAGTGTTGTGTGGCGTATTCCTGGAGGTACTGACAGTTTCTTATGTGGCAAATGAACATTTCAGCTAACGTTTGCAAGCAAAACACAAAGCTAATTACAAAATATCCTTTTGTCCCTCAGCAAACTGCAGGGGGCAAGAGAGAGCTTGTGTAAGCATCAGGAGCCTAGATTTCCCTGGGTGCTCGCCTCTCACATGTGTTTTTAAATCTTCCAACTTGTGATTATTATTTTTCAGCACTGAATTAGTGAATCATTTTATATAGTGCCATTATGTAAAATAAAATGATACTTTGTTTCTCTGCATTGGCCAATTACTGGGTGGAGAAAATTGGACTCCTGAAAGGCACATGTGTGCATAGTTTGGCAGATTACAGGAAAGCCTTGTAAAGTGCTCCCAGATGTTTGATGCAAGAGAAGGAAAATGCCAGGAACAAGGAGCAAATTGAGGTGGGTTTCAGACATGATAAAACCTATGCATGTTAAAACTAAAAAAAACAAATAAGATCATAGACATGAAATCCCTCTGAAAGGTCAATGGTGATAATAGAGTTTTATTATATTAAGCAAATTTGCTTCTTTTCTTTCCCCCTTCTGCCTGAGGCTATTGTAGAGAATATTAAGGAACACTATTACTAATCTATAATAAATGACACATAAACTATGAACCAACCGGTCTTTTCCCCACAAGGGCCAGAGAATTTTATGTGGACAAAATCTAGACTGGATTTCTTTTTCAGGGACCTGACTCCATATCCCTTCATAAATTTTAAGGTGGTTCTTGATGAGAATTTTGTGAAACAAAAATTGAAGCATTGCCAGGTGTGGTGGCTTACGCATGTAATCCCAGTACTTGAGAGGCTGAGACAGGAGGATCCGAGGTTCAAGGTCAGCCTCAGCAACATAGTGAGGCCCACAGTAAATTAGTGAGACCTTGTTTCAAAATAAAAAAATAAAATGGGGCTGAGGGTGTGGCTCCAAGGTAGAAGAGTCCTGGGTTCAATCTTGAATACTGGGAATAAAAGATTACAGCAAGCCAAATGGGGTCAGCATTGTCTGACTGGCCTTTTCTGAGTTCTAGGATTATTCTGAAATCAGTCCACAACCTAGCATCAAATAGACACACATGGAAAAAGGCAGTGCAGTTGAGATTTCAGTGAAAGGACATACGAAGGTAAGATTAAGGAAGTGATAACAGATGGTGAGCTGCATTGGACATAGCAACAGTGGGAAGACACCACCCTTGGTGAGGCAGAGGGAGCAGGCTGGAAGAGACTCCCTAACCTGCCACAGCCTCAGCTGTAGACCAAGGGCTGTCTGCCTGGAACTGTCTGCCTTAGGCAGAGTAATGTATACCTTCATGGAGACTCACTGCCAAACAAGGGCTTCACCAGGAGGGATACTAGTGAATGAAAACACACACACACACACACACACACACACACACACACACACACATCCTAATTTCTGCAATCCCGATCATGCCACAGTTTACCTGAACCCATCCAGTAGCCCCAAGGCAAGGCAGATGGGTCGAAGCACTGAAGCAGCCCCCTTGGAGTCAGTTGCCCAAGACACAGAGTGGAATTCAGAAATATGATGGAGAGAAGATGAGCAAACCCGGAGGGGGAATGGAGAACACACAGCATATCCTACATGTAAGCCCAGGTGTTCTTTGAAATATCCCTGAAATAATCCATTGCCATGTTTTATAGATATTGATACTGAGTGAAACAATTTGCCCCAGTTTAAGCAAGGTTCTGTCTGACTTCAAACTCCAGTCCCTTTCCCCGCTACTTCCACCTGTGTGCCACATGAAATAACAGGCTGCCACTTCTGTCTCACCCCCACAGTTTCCAGTGATGGTCTTTAGGGAAGATAATCCATGGAAGGAGAAAGATGTTTTGTTGTATCAGTTCTCCTCCTTACTGGAATTTTACTTGGTATGTAGTGGCAATCATTGCTTTTAAACCAGAAAAATGTACAATCAACAGAAGGAACAGATCAGAACTGCTCAGACAAGAAAGCTCGATCCTTCTGTTCCCCTGTCCTGCCCCTTATCTGTTGCTGTAGTTTCTCTAAGATGCTCAAAACAGGCACTGGGAATTTGAGCCAAAGGTTCTGGACAAGCCCTGAAGTGCCATTCTAGAAACCTGTTGTCATTAGTAATATGGATTTTGAAGGTCCATTGCAAAGGTGGTTAAATCACTACTGTGTTTTATTGTGTTTATTTGTTCTATATATAAGCTAGACTCCTTGTGAACACCCTTAAGTAACATAAGACAAAATCTCAGTTTTTAAGGCTTCACCAGAAGACGGCTTTCTTTGAAAATGATACAGTTGGGGAGGTCAGAGACTTGAATCATAAAAAGCAAGAAGATAAAGTATGGTCAACCTTAACTGACATACCTTTCATATATGTTTTAACTTTTTCTTTTCTTAACCTTTTATCTTTGGATAATTTTGGCCTTGAAAAAAAGTTGCAAAAATATATGTATACCTTCATGGAGACTCATTAAATGTTAATCATTTCTTATATTTGTGCTTTCTTACACTTACAGACATACACACACACACACACATACACACACACACACACAATTGTTGAGCCATTTGAGGGTAAGTTGCACGTGTGATACATCTTTGCTCCTTAGTATCTCAGTATCTATTTCCTGAGAACATGGATATTCTTGTACTTAAGCACAGCATAATTATAAAAATCAATGGTAATTGATACTGTGAAAATAATGTACAAACCTTATTCAAAACTTTCAGTTGTTCCAATAATGTCCTTTATAGCAAAAGGGAAAGAAAATCTTAGGTATATGATCCAATCAAAATAATAAGGCTCATTTAGTTGTCAAATCTCTTGAGTCCTTTAATCTAGAGCAGTTCTTTGATCTTACTTGGCTTTTCATGACCTTTATTTTTTTTTTAAGATTTCAGGCCACTATTTTGGAGAATAACTCTCATTTTCAGTTTTCATATGATTACCTTTAGGTTATGCACTTTGGGAAAGGATATTGCAGGAATGGTGTTTTGTCTTCCTAGTGCTTTATATCAAGAGGCACATAATGTATACTTATCTCATTACAGGTGATGTGAACTTTGGTCCCCTGTTTAAAGTAGTGCCTGTCAAATTTCACCACTATAAAATTTCTATTTTCTTTTTATAAGTAACAAATATCTTGTGGGAAAATACCCTGAGTCTATATAAGTGTTCCATTTTTCATTGTACGTTCACCTACCAGTTTTAACATTTACTGATTTTTTGTTGTTGCCTGAAATGATTATTATTACATTAAATGTCAAATGGTTATTTTTAAGTTCCATTACTTCCTCCACATTTATTAGTTTAATTTCCTTGTAAGAAAGAGCGATTCTCACCCCCATTTAATTATGCATCTATTTTTATCTCTATTTTTGTGAATTACTGTTTTCTTCAATGAGTTAAATCTATTACTATTATTATCTACTTTGATGCTCAAGTTGTTCTAAATTTGAGTAGTAGTATTCCTTCATATGACTGCTCTATCCTTTTATTTTAACAGAGCAAAGGATAAGATTTATCTATACATGCCAGGGAATTGCTCAGTTTTGAGTAACTCCTCCTATATCCTTTTGACAAGTCCCCATCTTTCTTTGAGCATGTTTTTATTTTCTGGCACAGCAGTATGTTCTAGAAGTGTCTTAAACTTTCTCTGATCCATCTCTGGAATCACTCATTTTTCCAAGGAGCACTGGTCCTTTTTGTGGAGGTGACATTTAGAAACCAAGATGTATGTTAGGTGTGCATGTTACTTTTTCAGCAGACTGAACTATATACACATATACACATCCTTCTCCAAGTGGTCTTTCTGTTGACAATGAATGGTTTAAGCAATGTCTTGCTTTTCTTTTGAAAAGACATACACATTTACCATTACCACTCTTTTTTTCTTTTTTTGCAGTACTAGGGATTGAACCCAGGGGCGTTCTACCTTTGGGCTACACTCCCAGCCCTATTTTATTTTTTTATTTTGAAACAGGGTCTCACTAAATTGCTGAAGGCCTCACTACATTGCTGAGGCTGTCCTTGAACCTGCAATCCTCCTGTCTCAGCCTCCCAAGTACTTGGATTACAGGCATGTAGCACCAAGCCCAACTTACCATTACCACTCTTCAAGTCATCATCAAAACCTTTAATTTTCAGCTGGGAGAAATTAGAACTAAGAAAACACAGATGACATCCTAGGGGGTCAGGCATGGATTTTTGCTGCCTTATCTTGACTACTCCAAACTTTCTTTCTCTCCTGCTTCATTGTTTTCAGGGAAATTCCTACAGGAGATCTAATTTTTCACCAAGAAAAACTTGATATCCCCAAAATTTAGATTCAGGTTTAGGCTAACCCAACATATCCGAGTGAACATGTTAGTGTTTCTGACTGTGTTCATCCGACCTCCATGCACAATTCCAGGAGACAATCAGAGTCCGCAGGCTCACTATCCACGGGGATGCTGTGATCTGAGTGTGCTCCCTGACCCCACCAAGGGAATAAATGCTAGAGGAGCTGCTCCATATACAGCTCCCCGCTCACTCCCCAGATGAATTCCAGGTGCAGATTAACAGCTTAACTTTGTTAAAGTGGCAGCCTTACCTCATTTGCATTCCATTACCCACAATTCTTTTTAATTTTGTGCATGCTTCGAAAAGCAAATGATGACATTCTGCTGGGACGATTTCAGCCATGTGTACTTTATAAAGAAGTGGCATAATTATCACTGAGAAGGGGAAAGAGGAGATAGTTTTCACATTTGGTGCTTTTAGAGTGCTGTGTGTGTGTGTGTGTGTGTGTGTGTGTGTGTGTAATAAGAGGAGGTAGGAGGTGGAAAAGGAAATGGTGAATATAGTTGTGTTCATGGTTCTGAACCAGCAACTGTCAATATTTTTGAAAATACTTCATAAATATGTGGAAGAATCTACACTGGTCCAAGCAGAGCCGGACATGGTGGCTCACACCTATAATCCCAGTACTTGAGAGGTTGAGCCAGGAGGATCACAGGTTTAGTACTGGCCTCAGCAACTTAGTGAGACTTTCAGCAACCTAGTGAGACCCTATTTCAGAACAAAACAAAACAAAATAAAATGTCCATGCAGAATTGCTCTGTGTGCTAAGACATGTATCTCGAAATATTTGAGTAAACCAATACAAGATTATGAAAAAGCAAGACTTATACTCAGGGTTGAGATTTACCTTGTTTCTTGAACAATCTAATGGAGAGATAGGGGAAGTAGAACAGGTGAAAAAACAAATAAAATAATAAAACACAAGTCTCTTCTCTCCTCTTTTCCTTCCCTCTCTTCCTTCTCCTTCCTTTCTTTTGACATACCATGACAAATTACCACCAAATATTATCATTTCCTCCAACCCATAGCTCATACTAAACAGATATAAATAACAAATTGTATTGAAACAGTACTTAGGAGGCTGAGACAGAAGGATCGCAGGTTTGTGACCAGCCTCAGCTACTTAATGAGACCCTCTGCAACTTAGTGAGACCCTGTTTCAAAATAAAGAATAAAAAATAGGGCTTGGGGTGTATCTCAGAGGTAGAATGCCCTGGGTTCAATCCCAAGTTCTGCAAAAAATTGTATTGGAACAAGACATAGAAATGAGTAAAGCAAACTTTTTTATTCTGAAAATTTAAATCCAGTAAGTAAGCTATAGAAAATATAAAATTAGTATAGTAAAAGAACTGATGAGCAATTTAAATGTTATACAAATAATCATCCCCCATAGACTAACAAAAGTATTTACTTTCATCAAGTCTATTAGAATGGAGCTGTAGGAAGCAGGGGTCATCTTTTTGTTTTGTTCCTTGTGCATCCAATGCCTTGAATCCTTTTAGACAGGTAGTAGGATAAATAAGTAAAGCACTCGCATCCTTGATAGTCATTTATTTCCCTCTCCTACCCTTTTCAGAATTCTAGTTGACCCAACTTCCTCCATTCCCATGCACTCCTAACTCACCGCACCATCTCTCTATGGGAGCTACTTTGAAGAGGGACACTGCGCACCGCTGCCACCCTCACCTTTTTGTCTAAGTCCTCATTCCTCTTTCCTCTTTGTATCACGTAGCTCATCACTCCCTGCACCTCTAAATCTTTCTCTCCCTTTCCTTTCCTCCCATACCTTATTTTCCTTGCAACTCCTCTGGGTCTGCTCTCAGCAGTCTTGGTACTCAGTAGTATCATTTGCTTGATTTCTTCATGTGCTATTTTTTCCCCAAGGGTTCCTTAGCTACTTTATCTTATCTTTTTTTCCCTGCCCATTCTCCTGGGTAATCACATCAGCTTCCATGACTTGGAGTGTGATCTCTGTGCTTAAAAATATATCTTTCAAGGACGTGAGTGTAGATGGAGAAGAAATGGTATCCCAAGGGTTAGCTCTGGGATGCTCTGACTTTTAAAGAACTCTGGGATGAGGGTTGACTGCAATGAAGATTGGGGAATGTGTGGCCAGAGGTGTTGGGGAAAATCAGGTACTCATAGTGTCTCAGAAGATAAAAGAGGAAAGTGTTTCCGGGAATGACATTGAAAGGCTCTGATCAACTGGGTGGAGTAGATCAGTTTTTCCAACCGTGGATATGGTACTCTGGCAAACTCATACTCTTACAAGTGGTAATAACTTATTTTATAAATTTATTGTGAGCATTTATGATAAATTTATTGTGTTTTAAATGCACCGATAAATAGATAGGTATTAAATAAGGAGATTGCATAAGGTGGGCTTGAATATGATTCTGTCTTTTCTGAGCATAGCATGGTAGTAAAAGCTTGGCCTCTTCAGTCATAGGACCCGACTTTAACACTAACTCTTTTACCAGGAGATGGTGTGTGACTTTAAATGAACTGCTTACATACTTGTGTTTCCTAATACATAAAATGAGAATAATAAAAGTACCTCTTCATAAAGATGCTCAATGGATTAAATATGAATATATATACAAATATATATTTAGAGAGCTTAGAACAGTGCCACAAAGTCAGCACTCAGTGACTATTGTTCTGTGACCTCGCGCTTCCTCAGTTGTTGAGTGGGCATAACAAGTAGTTCCAAACTCAGAGTTATTGTGAAAATCAAACGAGATTATCTATGCTGAGTGCTCCATGCATGGTAAGCTTCCCACCACCCCCCACCTCAGCCATACATGTTGGCTGAATTACTGTGGAATATGTTTATCATTTGATATTTGAATTAAATGCACCAACCACTCAGTTTATCCCTCAGCTGAGCATTGGTAGTGGTGATGGGGATGCAAGTATTGTGCAGCCTTAAGCTACTTTATTCCAAGTCATATATTGTTTAATTTATACTCATAATGCGCTGTTGGTTGATGACAGGGAGCATAAGGAGCAATGATGTGCGTGCGTTTTCACCGGATCTTTAAGATGCATTCATCTGATCAAAGTTCTTATCAAGCACATCAAGATGTCTCTAGTGTTTTGAAAACCAATGTTAAAAGAGAAAATTCAGTGACGATTGCATTCCATTTGATTTTAATTTTGGAGGAATAAATATGAGCCTCAGGAGCAACATGGTGTTATATGTGAAGAATTACTTGCAAATGGAATATTGAAACCATCTCTCTTATCTCACCTTTTGGAAACAAATTAAGAAATAAATAAATTACTTTTAAAGTACCAAATGGAATAACTCCACATAACAGTACTAAAATGCAAGGCTTAATTTTAAGGTTCAAACTGAAATCAAATGTTACATAACTGTGCCAATTGCTAAATGAAATATAGTAAAACTTGTCTATGTGGATTATGAATAGGACTGAAGGTAATGGTAAATTAACTTTGTATTATAATGTATCATACTTTACTGATCAAAGCTAAACAAATTTTTCCACAATCCACTTTTTATTTTCATAGTAAAAATTTACAAAATATTTTGAAAAATCCTAAGTCATATTTTCAACATTGTGTATGACTCTAAAATGAATTTGTGTGAAAGTGGCTGGGAAAAGCGCTCTTTAACCAAAAATCTTAAACCTAGACTGTTAATTTTTGGGGAAAATTTAGGATGTAAGTCTTTTGATTTTGAGTACGGCACTTAATTCTGGCAGCCATTGCTAACCATCACCTACAGTCATGTGTTCACTTCCTAGAGAACATCCTCTTCAGGAAAGCCTTCAGTTTGCTTAGTGAAACTTACCATACTATGCTACTGATCACAGTTCCCCAAGGCTCATAATTTATTCTACAATAAAGAGTCTTAAAAGTTTAACATGTGGGCCACATAGACATTTAACATGCTGGCCACCTCCGACCTATCATCCCAACACTGGGCTGTTCTCCTGTGAAGCAAACACAGTCCATTGTTGCCTCCAATTTTTTTCTGGTACATTACATTGTGATCTATCTTTTAGGATTTCATAAGCTAACTATATCCAATGGAATGGACATTTCAGCTAGTTCCAACTCCAGTCTAGGCACTTGCCTTAATTTGTTGTGAGACATTAGAAACACCTACTTAACTTACCAGATTTCTGAACCTGTTATTTAATCTATAAAATAACCCATTTTTTCTTATGAAGACGGGAAAAAAGAAATTAAGAGTGGAAAATGCAGTCAATGGGATGAATGAGTAGATATAACAAGAGAGGGACTTTGCATGCTCTGATGATGATAATACAATATGACCCAAGGAATGCTTAAATCAGCCCTCCAATCCTTAGCCGCAAGTCTATCTGCTCACATCTCTAGTTGGCTAGCTATGTGCTAGTGCCTGTTGAAGAACTTCTCACAGTAAGTACCCAACATATGGGGATCTCTTTCCTTTCCTAAGCTCTATCTTGCTTCTCATAGGGCATCTTTATATCTGTGCACAGTGCCATAACAAGGAACGAAAATCTACTCCAATGAATTGAGAAATGCAAATAAAAATAAATCCAGATGTGTAGTCAGTTGTTTATTCTCAGTGGTATCATGGGAATAATCCCCACTTCCATTTGGAAGTACCTCTGGAGGTATTACTACCCAGTGAAGCAAACAGGAAGGAATGTTTCCATAAAACCACATAACTCTGCTCTTCTTTTTTTATTTTTAATCAGTTCTGAAAAGACAAGCACCCCTCACCCTTCCATACGCACATCCCTTCCAAGTTCTAAACATACTTCATTATAGAAATGTTATTAAATATTACATGCCTTCCTCCAGTACCTTTTCCATCATTTGGAAGAGAGGAAAAACTATGTGGATAGAATATAGAGAAACCTCATCAAAGAAAAGAAAAGTCTCACAAGTTCAATAAAATCTCATCTAGACTTTCTGTACATGAGGCAACATTGACTAAAACGTATACAAAATTTCTTCCATGGCAATTTCTTCCTGTTATTTGAAAGACTATTACTATGATGAGACCCTCTGAGAATTTTCCTTGACATAGAAGCCCAAACTGAGCTTTTTATTTTTAATGGAGATGAAGAGGTAGATACATGTTGATAAATTTTTGAGGGGCCTTACTTGGTTGGAGAATGGATGACTATTCTTTGGAAATCAAGGTTACAAGTGGAGTGTTAACAGACAGAAGTGGGAGGAGGTCCAAGAGTCTATGATGCCTCTAGTTGCCCAAGTTCCAGACTTTTACATTCCATTCAACTTGTTCCCTTCCTACATTTTTCTTCTCTAGTCGGTAGCTACAATCTACCAATTTCTACTCTCAGTATTTTTCATACTAATCCTTCCAATGACATAGGCATTAACACATAAAGACTGATACAAGCCCCCCATTAATATGTTGAAGTCCTAACTCCCAATGGAACTGTATTTGGAGATAAGACCATTGTGGAAGTAATTAACGTTAAAAGAACCACCAGGTTATGACCCTGTTCTGATAGGATTAGTATCCTTATAAAAAGAGACATTGAGCTGGGTGTGATGGTGTACACACATTTGTAATCCCAGTGCTTGGGAGACTGAGATAGGAGCATCACAGGTTTGAGGACAGCCTCGTCAATTTAGCAAGGCTCTCAGCAATCTTAGCGAGAACCTGTTCCAAAACAAAAAATAAACAAAAATACAGCTGGGGGGATAGCTTGGAGGTAGAATATCCCTAGGTGTAGTCCCCAGTATAAAAAAAAAATAGAGACATTGGATTGTTCTCTCTCAGTCCATGGTGCACACACTGAGAAGAGGCCATTGGGATACGGTGCAAAGGCAGTCATCTCCAAGCCAGAAGGAGAGCCCTCACCAGTAGCAGAACTCTGCCAAACCTTGATCTTGGGCTTCCAGGTCTTCAGAACTGCGAGAAAATAAATGCCTGTTGCTTAAGCTCCCCCAGTCTATGTTATCTGTTATAGCAGCCTCAGCCATCTAAAATAAACCTAATACAATATTCCAGAATTGGTGTGATTATATTTTATGCCAGATTTTAATAAATCCTCATAAGAGCCCTATGAGTTAAGTTTTATTACAGACAAAGACTTTGATGTTCTAAGAGGTTAAATATTTCCCTGAAGCTATCAAAGCCAAAGACGACAGAGCCAGAGTGCAAGTCTTAGTCTATTTAAATGTGTATTCCCTCCAAACTGCTCTGGCCATTATTTCATTAAGCCAAGCCCCATGTTCAGTCCCTTACCTGGATACCTACAGCTAGCCAGCACTCTTTTTAACTTTTTTCTAGTTTTATACTCTTTCCAAGACCTCAAACATCAGTTCTATTACTTTACTTCCAATGCTCAAACTCATTCAGTGCACATCTAAGGGTCCCCAGGATGAGGCCCAAACCCTTAACCTGTCTTATAATGTGTGTTCAAAATCATAGCCCACTTAATTCAAATGTTTTATCACCTTCTCAAGGCTCAATTGTCCGATTTCTAAAACCTCATGACACCAAGAGTATAGCACATTCTTTTCTGTATGATTTTATCTATAGTGTTCCCTCTCCTGGAAAATATTCCTCTCCTATCGACACATAGAAATTCTACTCATCATTTGAGGTCAAACTCAATGCAGTCAATTAAAAAAAATTCTTATGTCAATCTCCAGTGACCGCATGCTGAGAACTCTTTCAGATTTTTTTTTATGATTTAGTTTTTATTATTTGTCCATGTGTTACTCCATAGTTACCTTATGTTTAGGAGGATATTTCCAAATGAATGAATGAATAAATAAATAAATGAAAAAAACAAACAAAAAACTTCTGAAATGTGTGTGCAGATCTCGAACCAAACAACCAATAAACCTCCCAATCAATAAGTAGTTATTAGCCACTTACTATGAACGAGGCTTTGCAAAAACAGAAATGGCTTTGCATAAGAATGTATTCTTTCCCTTGAGTGTATTTCAAGCTAAGCCAAATCCTCCAAAGACACTCAATAAATGGCAGAAAAATCTATTGAATATATTATGATATTGCTACTAGGTTCTCAAAATAACCAAGGGATACCCAACAAACTATCATCTTTGCTCACTGGTAATACCCAGAAGGGATCCTGACTGGAGTAGCTATTTAGTGCATAGAAAGAGAACATGGTGTAGCAGAAACCACATGGACGGTGGACAGAACTGAGTTGAAATCTTATCTCCATCTTTTCCTCATTTTGTTCCCTCAGGAAGTTACTTAACTTTTCTAAATCATAGTTTCTCTGCTTAAAACTCTCATCCCAGAGTCTGGCTTATAGTAAATGCACAAATAAATACATCTAGTCTCCTAAGTGCTGTTTGTAGCCACTGGAAATCATCAGTAGAGAGGCTTGTTATTCTTTCACCCTTACTCTTTCATTGTCTTTTGCTGCCTCAACTTTTCTCTGGCTCAAAGATGAGACATATGCTTAACTGCTTCCAAATCATAGCAGATTCCTAGTCTGGCTTTGAATGACAAAGAGGGGAAAAATTTGAAGGAGATGTGCTAGAACAAATGTGTTAGTGAAGAGAAATGTTGCCTATGCAATCCCTTTTTATCATAATCATCATCCTTTACAGGAGGAGATATATTTGTTGAACTTAAAGAGAAAAAGGAGACAGCCAAAGCCAAGCCTGCAGATGCATTATCATGCCTCAGAAAGCATATAATTAGACAAACCATCAGGCACCAATGGATTACATCTTGGGGTGGTATACTTGATTAGAAAATCCATCATTTCCCTTAGTAGCACCTATTAAACCTATTTTTAGTAGTCTCTTGAATGAGGAGATATAACAGATGATTATAAAACCAAAAATAAAATCCCATTATTTTTTAAATAAAGCATGAATGACTGTGGGCCAAGGTAGTTCTATTATTTCCAATGGGAGCATAATGCGAACTGATACTGAAGACTCAGCTTAGCATTACATGTGGAAGAGTGCAATTTAATTGCTGTGAGGCAGCATAGATTTGTGAAAATAAATCATGTCAAACACATTTGATTACTTTTTAAAATTAAATTGCTATTGGACTAGCTAGAAGAGGAAACAAGTAAATTCAATACAAGTGGATTTTGAAAAGTTGTCTGGCAGTATTCCTTATCAGTGTTAGGCATATGGATAGGTTTCAAGTAAGTTTATGAGCAAATAGTCAAGTGGTAATGGACAATGATTGCCAGGGTTGAAGAATCTAGAAAGAAATGTGGCAGTTCTTCGGAATGGTTGGAAAAGCACAAAATGCCAGGCGTGGAGGGCTTTACAGCCAGACGGGTTTAAGGTCGAATATTAGCACTGCCAGTTACTGTCATTGTGACAAGTCACCACCTTCCTGAACCTCCATTTTTTCATCTATAAAATAAAGTTCATAATATGTTTTCTTTAGGGCTGCTGAGAAGAGCAGAACAGATAGTTTTAGAGTGTATGCAGCTCATGGTCTGACCTACAGCAGACATCCATGGGATTCTTTCCACTAGCTCTAGAGACCCCTGACCACAAGGTGACTCCCCAGCACATAGGACTCTGGGAACTGGGGGGAAGGGAATGCTTCACAACCCTGTCAAGACTCTGGGTGAGACTGAGGTCCAGAGTTGCTGGCTTCTGTCGCCCTGGGACCTATGTATCTTTCCCTCTCTGTAAACACCTGTTCAAGAATCTGCACTGCAAAGCTCAGCTTAGTTCTCTTGGAAACAAGAAACTTGAGAAACTTCAAAATCTTTGCAAGAATCCCGAGATAAAAGCCCAAGGAGATCAATGAAAGGCTTTTAGGAGGTGACTTCTGCTGCACTCGACACTGGTGAGGAATGGCAGGAAGCCTCCTGCGTCCACTCTGCCACCCTCTTCTGTTAGAATTCCCTGCATAGTCCTAGCTCCATGGATGCTTTTCTTGTTTACTTCATTCATGCATTTGCTTATTCATGACCTTTCACAGGGATGAAGGAGGGCCCTATGAGAATAATTCTTTTTCTATTTTATTTATTGCTGTATGCCAGGAATTGTTATCCCTTCCAGTCACCATTCAGGTATAGCTGCTAGCTCATGGTAGGCATCCAACCAAATGCTTATTGAATGAATTAATAGCTGAGGGCATAAAACAGGAGTCAACAAACCATGGCCTGGGGGTCAAGTCCAGTCAGCAATCAGTCTTAAATACTGATTGCAGTATTTGATAATTGGTACACTTGGGTAAATAGTGACAAACACAGCCGTGCTCATTTATTGACACATTTCTTAGAGTTGCTTTCCTGCTGCAGCGAGGCCTCATGGCACACGACATATGAATATTTACTATCTGGCAATTTATCTGCTTTTGTTTGCTTTCTTAAATGTCTTTATAATGTAGGTCTTATATCTGCTATCTTGCAAATGAGGTAACTGACACACAGAGACATCACTTGTATGAAGTTCTAGACATCTGAGTGACATCTGAGCTCAAATTCACCCCCTGCCCTCTGCCCAACCTGTCTGACTCTAAAGCTTTTGATCTTTATACTAATATAAGCTATTCACACTTTAACCATAGGCATTTTAAGTGAGCATGAAAAAGTCATTTAAGCCAGGCGTGGTGGCGCATGCTTGTAATCCCAGTATTTGGGAGGCTGATACCAGAGGATCCCGGTTCGCGGCCAGCCTCAGCTACATAGTGAGGCCCTCGGCAACTTCGTGAGACCTGGTTTCAAAATAAAGGATAAAAAATAGGGCTGGGGGTATGGCTCAGAGGTAAAACGCCCCTGGGTTCAATCCCTGGTACCCCCCCAAAAGAAAAAGTCATTTAAATTGTCAATGTTTCCATTTTCTTGTCTTTCCTGGGTTTAGGGTAGGAATAATTAAAAACAAATGAACAAACAAAATAAATAAATACAGCAAAAATAAAAATGTCCCAATCTAGTATTGTAGGTTTGGTTACCATGAATTGCTACTCTTGATTATTTTCTATCTTGATTTGTTTGTTTTTAGTGGAAAGGATTACAGAGGCAATGCACATTTTCCCCCCTTTCTTTACATTTACCACTGACATTAAAATAGAAAAAAAATTAAGAAACTGAGATAAAACCATTTCATAGGAGAAACTCTGAGCGATTAGGCCATTGGGTTTCAAAGTGGAATATGAAATTTCATGTCGCTAATTGATGCACTTGGTAGAAATAATGCCCATGCTAAGTACAATTTAAATGGAACTTAATTAGTTAATATGGCAGAGAAGAAAGATCTGTGTGAACTTCAGGAGTGAACATGTATATTTTGGGTTCAGTGTGCAGCAGTGATGGAAAGAGCTATCATCCTGCCAGCTCCTGTTCCGAGGGCCGTTCCATCAGTCCTGGGATATGTGCTTTTTGTAAGGTGCTGATTAGAACACACCAAGGCATCTGGTCCAATTCTGGACTCATTAGGTAACAAAACAGATTGCAAGTCTATTTCCAGGAACTAGAGAAGACTGCCAAGGGTTTAAAGACTGTTCAGTTAGTGAAGAGAGCAGTAAGAGCCGGAGCTGAAGCTGAGCGTCCTGAACAAAAGCCTTCCAGAACTGCTGGGAGGGGGTTCCAGCCCCCTAGCCTCATTCCATGGCACTGCCTTCCCCACATCCTCCTCGAAGGCAGCCTGTGCTCCCCAGATGGGCTCAGCCATGTTTGTATGACCAGATTCCAACAAAGCCCCCCACCCCCAGCATCACAATGGTGTGCATTACCACCCAACCACACAGAAGGTACCATTATTCTTGTGTGTCTGTTTCCCCACTGGAAAAAACGTTTGTTGAGGCCGGTGTTCTCTCTTGTTTACATCCTAGACTCTACACTCCTCTTCCTGCTACGAGAATCATATTTCTGCCCTTTTGCTTCCTCCTTCTCTTCCTTTGAAAGAGGAAAGTAGGCTAAGTATAGCTACGTCATTAATTATGAAAGAGATCGGGGAAGGACAAAGATAGAAAATCCAGGCAGTATGTTTATAGAAGACATTTTACCAGGGAAAGAACATTGTGGGTGGAATGGAGGAGAATAGAGAAATGAGAGGAGAGGGTATGTTGCAAAGCTTTGCAGTGGGTTATGAATAGGGCCTCCTCAATTCCTAAAATATATAAATGCAGAATTAAGTTGGTTTTTAATCAGTTCTGGCAATTGACATGTATTTTCTTTTCTTTCCTTTTTTTTGTGTGTGTGTTACTGAGGATTGCACCCAGGGTCATTCTGCCTCCACGCTACACCCCCAGCCCTTTCACCCTGAAACCCATCAAGATGTATGATTACAATGCACCAATAAAAAGCAATAAAAAATAAGAAAGAAAGAAATAAAATATTTTTTTTAATTTGAAACAGTGTCTCCCTAAGTTGCTGAGAGTCTTGCTAAGTTGCTGAGGCTGGTCTCAAACCCGTGATCCTCCTGTCTCAGCCTCCTGGGATTACAGGTGTGCACCACCACACTCAGCTTGATGTGTGTTTTCTTTAAACATAATCTGTACTTGGTCTGGACTGCATGGTCTTTAGAATTGTGATGTTAGAATTTGCAATCTTAGAAGGAGATTGGTATATCCAGTGTGCTGGAATATCCAATTGTGACAACATATGTTATGAGTGAACAAGGGGGGAAAGAACAGGACTGTGCTCCAACACTCTTTGGTGTTGCAGGTTGCCATAATAAAGTTGTTGTGGGAGCCTAAAGTGTTTCCTTTAGGGCACATAACACACCAGCACCAGGAGATCAGCCACAGGCTCCTTCTGCCCTGTTATAAGAGTCAAGAGCCGAAGTGCACAAGCTAAAGAGTGCGTTTTTCTCCTCCCTCCCTCCCTCCCTCCTTCCTTCCCTCCTTCCTTCTTTCCTTCCTCCTTCCCTCCCTCCCTCCTTCCCCTCCCCTTCCCTCTCTTCTCCTTTCCTTCACCATGAATAACAAAAAGAAACCCATTAGTTAAATTAATCACAAAAGTGCTACAAAGCAGACGTAGATAAGTGGAGAATTTGCTAATTAATTAGCACTGGACCATGTTTAGCATGCAGCTGTTAGGGTGAAATGATGCGGTGTGTAATGTATGCCTCTCCTTGAACGCACACACACAAGCCAGAGGCATGAGCAACAGGAGGGAAGGATAACAGTGTGCTATAGGCAGCTAACTTTTACTCTTTTCTAGACAACACATTTGCATTGAACAGCAGCGACAAGGCACAGGAGTTATAAATATGACTGCTATGACCATTTCCTCTGAGGAACACACCGTGCTGGGGAGTAGGGTGTATATAAACACAGCATTAGTTATGAGGCCACGGGAAGGGGCCCAGGAAATACAAATCTGGTACACTGAATTCCAGAGGAGGGGAAAGGCACATTTCATTGGTGACAGGGATAGAGGAGTTCAAGACTTAGTGATATTGGAATCAGAGCTGAATGTCAAGTGCAGCTGGATGTCAGCAAGCTGAGATGAGGGCACTGTGTCAGCAGAAGCAGGGATGGGAATCACAGCACAGTTTCAACAGATAATACAGGTAAGTTGTCCTTGGCATTGAAGCAGTTGAAACTCTGGGAGGTTTGGGCCAATGGCTGCCTTATCAAAGCCATCAGTGTGTATGGACAACCAGGGCTGGGATGGAGTTGGGCATGAGGGGAGTAGTACTGAGATTCTGAGGTTTAAATACCTTACCTTCGCAGATTCGAACGCCCAGGGTAACCTTGCAGAGCAGATGTGGTTCAGCTTTCCCTACAAAGTCCTCTCCTGTGGAACAAGGTTGTGACCCTGTGGTCCCCATCCTCCTGAAAGCTGATACAGCTTACAAAAAGAGAGAAGCCTCTTACTGATTTTCAGGACTTTCCTGCCTCCCCAGTCTAACAAGACATAACCGATTCCCCAGGGGAGACAGGCAGGAACCTTTGAGCGAGGGACTCCTGCTCAGCATCCTTCCTATGTGGGAGCTTCCAAGCCTGATGTCTCCCAGCAGGCATGCAATCAGCCTGCACTCCAAGTGTTTTAAGCGGTGTGCTCACTACTTTAAACTTTCGGATTATTGAAATGTAGGGTCACTCAAATAAAGTTAAGTAGTTTAATGATCTTCCCTATACAGCCTTGCTTCCAGCTCCCACCATGCATCTCTACTCCCCCCGCCCCCTGCCCAGAACTTCAACTGGTCCAGACTTGGGAACTTATCTGCTTTTAGGAAGGGGAGAGGGAGGAGATTGACCTGACCCCGCAACTTGGCTGATTTAAGCCTACAAAGCCGAACACTGAGAATGGAGTTGTTCCATGAGTTCAGAAGACAGAATGGGGGGAAAATCTAAATCCTGCACGGTGTATTAGTGGCAGAGACCTATGCTCCTGTTATTGTTGCCCTTCACTATTCCTATAATGGCAATTATCCTTATCGCACACACAACAGAGAAGCCACAAGGAAAACAGCTCTCGTAAACTACCCTTTGGTATTGCAGCTCATACAGCTCTCAAGCCAAATCTGTGGGATTCCTGTAGAAGGGTGTGAGCCAAAGTATTGAATACTGTAAAGGGGCCATTCATGGCTCTTTATGATACAACTGATATAGTTTTCTCGGTGATTTATATTTGTTTTACTTTTCTTTGGGTCTTTAGTGAACACAGAATAGTTACTGGTTGATGTAGAGCTGATAATTAGGAATGAATACTGTTTTAATCTTACTCTCTGAAGTCTTTTGGGAGAGAAGGTACCTTGGTCGATCTGTTGTTTTATTTTCAAGGTTGTGTTGCAAAGTACAAATCTCTACAATAATTTAAGAGAACAGAAATGGGGAGGAAAGTAAAACAGAGAAAAACAGAAAAGTTGATGGGTTTTATTTTTTTTTTTTAATTTTTTTGGCGGTGCTGGGGATTGAACCCAGGGGCATTCTACCTCTGGGCTATACCCCCAGCCCTATTTTTTATTCTTTATTTTGAAACAGGGTCTCACTAAGTTGCAGAGGGCCTCACTAAGTAGCTGAGACTGGCCGTGAACCCAGATCCTACTGTCTCAGCCTCCCAAGTACTGGGATTACAAGCATGCACCACCACACCCAGCTTTAGTTGATAGGTTTTAAATGATCATCTTGTGGTTCATTCAGTAGAACTCTGTCATTCTTCTCTATTGCCTACTTAGCTTCTTCATAGTAATAATAATCTATATTTTGAAGCATCTATTACATAGATATAGTTTGGGATTTATTTTTATTCATGCCCCTAGACGTCTGAAATAGAGTCTTTTTAAAGATTATTTCCAATGGTTCTTGCACATTTTGATATCAAAACCTGCACTGTCTCACCTGCGGTTTCAATGGTACCAATAGTGGTGCATCTTCTCCACAGACCTCCTGGGGATATCCCTCTATTTCTGGAACCTCCCTGGTATTCCCAATCCAGGTGTCTCTGAAGAAGACTGCACTGATGGTGTTATAGGATTGCCAAACACTTGACCTGGTCCATTTTTTCAGTTGACATTGATGCACAGGGGAAGACTGAAAGGCCACTGGAGCATAGCGGGTCCGTGGAGGGCTGCATTTTATGGTGTGTAGATTAACATCTCTCTCCAGTCTAGATAAGGTACCTGTCACCTTCACTTCATGTGACATTCTGCCCAATCTAATTTAGAGCTGAGTTGACTATATCATTAAAATTTACTGTTTATAGTCTTTCTAGCTCAGAAGATCCCAGAGAGATATTAAGCAACTAACCAAGACTTGGAAAGGGGAAAGCAAATAGAGAGGTGGTAGGGGAAAGCCCATGGATGTCTCCAGCAAATAAATGCTCAGCTTTCAGATGTAAGAGTAGGAAGGACTCCCATACCTTCAGCAATGGAGACGTTTGATTCAGGAGCTCATAATTTGGATTTTAACCAGTCCAAAGCTATTATTGCTGAGATTTAGAATGGGTGCATAAACCATATTTTAGTTTAAAATTGTTAAATTTTAGATAAATCATCAGAACATCATGGGTAGAATGGGGATCTAAATGCATTGGTTAAGAACTCAGACTTTAGGTATGACTCTAGGGCCTGCTTGGAATCCTAGTTCTCCCATTTTGTTAGGTATGTGATTTGGGACAAGTTATTTTACCACTCTTTGCTTTGGAAATTGTTTGTTTTGTTTTTTTACCTGTAGGGCAGAAATGATAATATAATCCAACTGAAAGAATAGTTTGTGAATTAATCCATGTGAAATGCTTTAGGCAGTTGCCTCCCATATATAAAGTGCAAATATTAATTATTAGTTTTGAGGCAAGATGGAAGGATGTCCAAATGGTTTCAGAGGGGAAGATGGAAGAAACGGCAAGGGAAGGGTTGGAAGGGCTAGGCAAGAGGGGGTTCAAGATGAAATGTGATAAGGGCGGGAAACGGTGGGGAGGAGTAATGGCACTTCCTAACGGCAGATATCAGTTTCTAATTTATAACTTCCATCCCTGCAAACAGTTCATGTATCAGGGCCAGCGAGAGTGGGTCAGTTTGGTCAACATGGAACTTAACATGCCTTTTGCTTTCTCTACTAAGCCCAGATGAGAATACACTACTGAATGGATCTGTAGGCTAAGTAATAAAGTGCCCCATCATCCTACAAGGAAGGGCTCAACAAGAGCAGATGCTGTGGTTCTATGGGCCATTGTGAACATACCAAGCACACTTAGTTCCTCGGTAATTGAAACCCTGGTTTTGAGGTTCTCAACCTGTTTCCTTTAGACTTTCCCCACTACCTTCTCATTTCGCTGACTGGCCACTGACCTCAAAGAGTAGAAGTGGTTTTGACCAAGTTGGAAAACAAAGACTGGGATTTCTGGGAAGTGGGTCTTGGGTTCCTTTGATCAATCCTTACTTGGGAATCTTTCTCCTCTTACCTAATATTACCTCCCAGACCCCTGCCTAGAGAAAAGGGATTCAGCAGTATGCCACAGTTAAGACAGTGCATCTGGAATAATTCAAGCCCAACTCCTTATAGGAACAGGAGAAGGAATAGTAAAACGTTCTGTGTGTGAACAGTGCATCCAGGGATCCTACTATGGAAGTCAGGCCAGGGGCTATTGCACTGGAAAGACACCCTGTGGTAACATGAGGCCAGTGGGGCAGCTCAGGACAGGCACAGTCAGAGGAACAAAGTGCTCCCAGCACCATGAGAAGAGTCAGGACTCAGAGGAGAAAGGATTTGGCTGGTTAGAGCTATGGATGGAAAGCAAGGCATAAAAAATAGAAGGCAAAGTTAATGATCAGAGAAAGGGCTGTGAACCCATGTAACCACAGGAGGCCTGGAAATGAGGGAATGAGGTGTGTGTGTGTGTGTGTGTGTGTGTGTGTGTGTGTGTGTGTGTGTGTAAATTGTATTTTATAAAGCCTCTGAACAAAAAAAATGAATTAAGAACTTTTGGAGAACAAAGGAGTAATTGTAATCTCACCAAGATAACTATATGCTCTATTCTACCCCCACACCTTATATTTAATCATTTCTGAATAAATAGGACTAGAATCCCTGCATGTGGTACTCATAAAAGACTTGGTTTCCAGGCAGACTACTTAATGAAATAATCGATCCATACCCCTCACCCCTTTTCCCCCATTAATCGTTTCCCTTTCTCTCCAAAGAGAACAAAACAAAACAAAACAAACAAACAAAAAAAAATTCATGGGAATGACTCGCTGGAAAATATAACATCAATATTTAGTAAGTGATAGAACCAACATAATGAGAAAAAATCTGCACGCACTTGAGAATATGTAACGTTCAGTAAGCCACACTGCCAGTTGCAAAGGGAGAAATCAGGCTCTGCTCGCTCCATCATTTCTTTTCTTCCCCCAATCAGATTACAAGAACAGTGGCTGGGAAAGACAGCCACAGTCAGAGAAAACAACTCTATTTATTTTTAAGCCTGGATAGCCCCAGGTCTCTGCTACCCTCCAAGCACTTTACATGGAGTAAGTTAATTCTAGTTTTGAGTAGGCACGAGTGCTAAAGATGGGGTGGGAAGAAACCACCAAGCTTAACAACAATAACAACAACAACAACAACGACAACATAGCAGCCTTACAGTAATGGTTGGCATCAGGAACAAGGCCTTCTTCGCATTCTTCTCTCTGCATAAGTGGACTGTGGTAAGTTTCCCAGTGCAACGACTCTGTTCTGAAACCTTCCTCTCAGATCACTAGAATTCATTCATTCACTCATTCTCTCCTCTTGACTTTCTGAGACTGGTTGATCTCACTTAGCATAATATCCTCTAGTTCCATTCATTTCCTGCAAATGACATAATTTTGTTGCTTTTTATGGCTAAGTAAAATTCCATTGTGTATATACGCCACATTTTCCTTATCCATTCATCTATTGACAGACACCTACGTTGGTTCCATAATTTGACTATTGTGAATTGTGCTGCTATAAACATAGATATGCATGTATTACTGTAGTATTCTGACTCAAATTCTTTTGGAAAGATACAGAAGAGTGGTAGACCTGGGTCAGATGGTGGTTCCATTCCTATTCTTTTTTTTTTTTTTTTTTGCGGTACCGGGGATTGAACGCAGGGGCGTTCTACCTTCGAGCTACACCCCCGGCCCTATTTTTTATCCTTTATTTTGAAACCGGGTCTCACGAAGTTGCAGAGGGCCTCACTAAGTAGCTGAGGCTGGCCGAGAACCCGGATCCTCCAGTCTCAGCCTCCCAAGTACTGGGATTACAAGCGTGCACCACCACGCCCGGCTTTCGTTCCTATTCTTTTGAGGAACCTCCAATACTGATCTCCATAGTGGTTGTACTAATTTACAATCTCACCAACAGTGTGTAATAGTTCCTATTTCCCCACATCCTCTTCCACATTTGTTATTGTTTATATTCTTTTTCTTAAATAAATTTATAAGAAGTACTTTATTTGTACATATATACATCCTAACCAGCAAAGTATAACAATATAATTATGCATCAACTTCTGCAATACTTGGTGTCTACTGTTTAATTTTAGCCATCATGGTTGCCATTCTACCTGGAGTTAGATGAAATCTCAGTGTAGTTTTTATTTGAATTTCTCTGAATGCTAATGGTGTTGATCATTTTGTTATATATTTATTAGCCTTTGTATTTCTTCTTTTGAGTGTTTGTTCTTGTATCAATGTTGTCAAATATTCATTCTTTCCTCCTCCACTGTAAATGATTGACTATGCCCATTCCTTGCCATGGAACTATAGAGCCACCAATAGGAGGAGTTCCCTGGCTAAGAGACCACTTTCAGTATGTGGTCTTGAATGAAAAATGTGGCCAGTTCCTCAGCTGTGCCCCATTGCTCTGGTGGGAACTACAATGGGCAATACTTATCTGTAACTATTGCTTTTTCCACACAAGTATTATGGACAGGAGGACAGCAACATAGTGCAGAGTGGATGTCAGGAGTGATTATAATAATGAGTCATGAACTAAAATTTGGGTTAGGGTTAGGGAGTGAATATATGTGAGAAGATGAGGGACAATAAAACGGTAACATAGCCCATGGAGCAGAGGTGGGAATTGGAGTCAAGGCTCTAGAGGGCAGATGCTAGAAAGTTAAAGATACTTGAAAATTAAATTATGAGCCCAGGCATGGTGGTGCACACTTGACATCCCAGTATTTAAGAGGCTGAGACAGGAGGATCACAGGTTAAACGCCAACCATAGAAACTTAGCAAGACCCTCAGGAACTTAGCAAGACCCTGTTTCAAGACAAAAAAGTGAAAAAGGAATGGGGGTGTAGCTTGGAGGTAGAATGTTCCTGGGTTCAATCCCAATTCCAGAAAAAAAAAGAAAGAAGGAGGAGGAGGGAGAGAGAAGAGGAGGGGGGGGGATAGAGAGAGAGGAGAGAGAGAGAAAGGAGGAAAAGAGAGCATGGGACAGGATTTGGGACCATGGGGACACTAACGATAATGACACTAAAGCAAAGGTGCAAAGCGGATGGAGCAGTGGCCTCAGAGGGGATGAGCTCGCACCATGCAGATGTTTACTGGAAGGTGAGAAACACCCTGTCATGCTCAGGGACCTTCCACACCACAGAGGCCACTCTGAAACTGAGACTTAGTCAGATCCGCAAGGCCCTGGGAAGGCGAAAGTGTGAAGCCAAAAGCTTCAGCTGAGGTGTCAAGCAGCAACACATGGCTGCAAAAAGTAGTTTGCTCTGAAGGAAGTGCCTTGGGAAGGAGACGTCACTTAAATTCTTTTTTTTTTTAATTTCACTTTGATTCTCATGCCTTAAGGCCCTGACAATAGAGCAACAACTAATGAGAATGGTCCTCAATGGATAAGGGAAAGCTATGGAGAGAGCACTTCCCCAGTATCTTGTTTTCATTTCCAATTACAAAGAAACTAATTGTTTTCAGATTCATTACCTCTCCAAACGAAAATGCATAGAAAGATCATCAGAGGTGAGTGCAATCGAAACTGGAAAAGTAAAAGAAAATTTGACTAAAGAGAATGTGACATTTTCCATGGGGCATACGCTTTACTCTGATTTCCCAACTTGAGGACATGAGAAATCCATTTATAGACTCAGGGAACCATTGGATGTTAAGCCACAGAGGCCCTACAGACCATGTCTATCCCCTTATTTTATAGATGAAAGGACTGAGGTCGAGAAAGATTCAGTGGCTTGCTGGAAATTATTCACCAAGTTGACTGAATCACATGAGAAACGGTGCACTCAGGATGGGAAGAGCTGGCTGTGTACTTAGCTCCTCCACAGAATTATTCTGTACCCTTGAGTGACACTTTTGCACCAGGCAGGTTTTTGTTTTTAGTTTCCTGTGTGAAAATGAAATATAGGGAGATTTTGTTGAGAGCTTATTTCAAGCATAGACACTGACCCTCAGCAAAAGTGATTGTGCTCTGGGCTGCAAGTGGACATCCCTCTCCTTTCTAGAAGACCTCGGTCTGAGAAAGGGTCTAAAAGTCATTGAGCGGGAAAGGAGGTACCTGTTTTACAGATGTGATAGGCGAGGCCCAGAGACACAAAGTGACTGCACCACAGTCACACAGGGAATAAATGGCCCAGGGGGACCGCTGGCTTCTGGCTTCCTGCTAGAGTTTTTCCCATTCTTCCATGTGAGATCCTTTACATATGTAAGCAAACTAGACCTGACAAAACTGATTATTTCCCATTTTCATGAGGAGCTGAACTTCTAAAGAAATTCTATTCTCAAAAGTCAACACAACATGGTTCTTCCTGGTGGCTTGTCCACAGCTGCCAGGGGCTCAGTTAGGAAGGGGCATTCGCTGTCTCTGGCAGACAGGTAGATGGTCCATAGGCACCCCAGAACCTCCTCTCGCCTCCAGCCTCTGCTCAGCTCCCCTGTCACTCAGACCCCAGTGGAGCCACACCGAAGCCTGAGACACAAGAAAAAATCTTAGCTTCATTTCAAATTTTGATATTATGTTCCTTTTGGATTTATTTGCATTGATTTTTATTTTTAAAAATATTGTGTTAAGATACTACTTGTCTTAATTACTGAGGTGTCATTTTTTTCCCTTCTTGAATCTATGCCTGGAGTTTTAGATTGGATCCAATTCCATACTTCTCTTGACTTATTAGAG
The DNA here is from genome assembly GCA_004027185.1 of Glis glis. Lineage (NCBI taxonomy): Eukaryota > Metazoa > Chordata > Mammalia > Rodentia > Gliridae > Glis > Glis glis. Next base: position 45,560 of record PVJS01005490.1, read on the forward strand.
CCTCTGGGTTTTTTCTCTGTCAAATATCAGATAAAAAAGGGTATATTCCACCCATTTCCCACATGGGTCTATCCCATACATGCGGGTTCAGTTTGCATTAGGAAGAGAATCCATGCAGCTATTCATGCAGGTGGGAATTTTGTGTGTTTCGTTCTGTAATATATTCAGAACTTAGCACATTTAGATTGTAGAAGCATGATTAATATTCATTGACCAAGTAAATAAAGACAGCAAAAAGTCTATAGTTCTTGGTGTTTATAACCTGCTAACTTATTATCTAAGTTCCCTGCAAAAGAGTTTCTCAGTGCCCTAGCCTATTTCTGGCAGTTCTGGGAGAACTGAGCTCACTTTCTTGCTGGCCATGAGAGGCTTTTATGTAGATAATGAAAACTGGTGATTTTTCAAACAAGCTACTCTTAATGTTAGGTTCAACTGAAGAACAGCTCAAGTGTTTTCCTGTTTCTTGAAGTCTTCACTTTCCAAGCATCTTACAACTTCAAAACATTTCACGTTGGGCCCATGGCTCTTCTCTCCCGCCTCCAGCCTCACTGCGGGCACAGTTCAGGGTCTGTTCCTACCAGTGTATCCCCAGTCAAGTCCATGTCTGACCCCTAGATCACTCAGTACCATGGCTAGGCTGGCCTGCGTTTCCAGACATAAAACTCTATTTGTCATTCAGCAATAGTTTGGTAAGGATCAAGTAAGTCAGGTGTGGTGGCGCACTCCTGTAATCCCCAGTACTTAGGAGGCTGAGATAGGAGAATCACAGATTCAAGGCCAGCCTCAGCAGCTTAGCAAGATCCTCAGAAACTTGCTGAGACTCTGTTTCAAAATAAAATAATAGACAAATTAATAAATAAATAAAATAGGGCTGGGGGGTTGTACTTCAGAGGTAGAGTGCCCTTGAATTCAATCCTCAGTACCGAGTTAAAAAAAAAATGCACAGGAATGGACTTTTCATGTGACAAAAATGACACAAATGTAAGAGTATATAGTTACTCCTTTCATGAAAAAGCAAAAACTTAAAATGTGTACTTATCTCTAAATAAATCAGTGGTCAAAAAGAGAAAAGGAGCCGGGTATGGTGGGACATGCTTATAATCCCAGTACTGGGGAGGCTGAGGATGATCACAGGTTGGAGAACAGCCTCAGCCACTCAGTGAGGCCTTCAGCAACCTAGTGAGACCCTTTCCAAAATAAAAAATAAAATAGGGAGAGGGGTGTAGTTCAGAGACAGAATACCCCTGGGTTCAATCCCCAGTACCACAACGAAAGATGAGAGGAAGAGGGAGAGGGAGAGGGAGAGGGAGAGGGAGAAGGAAGATGATGTATCCCAAATTATTGAATTATGCTCATAGTTTTTCTGGACTGACGCTGGGCTCCACCGGGCTTTGCTTTCTGCATCTGACTGACCTAGAAAGCAGATCCGTGCGTAGAAGGCACGTATCAGGAGTCATTTCAGAGGGTGGGAGGTGGGGCTGTCTGCTTCTCTTACTTTCACACCCACATCCAGCATTCCCACATCCTAAGGTCAGAGATTCCAGCTCCATCATGGAAAGCAGCAAATACCACCAGGGATCCCCAAGCCATGCTGCGCTTCTTCTGCCTTTCACATTATCACCAACCGCCCATAGTCTACCTTGGGGTTTTAGCTGATGTTTCAGGTGATGATTCGCCAAGCAGCGAAGTCTCCGGCTTTGTTCTGCTGGGGCTCCTCCAGATCCTGCAGTCTAACGGGAAGGAAAAGTTGTTGGTTCTTTCCTTTTGTCATTCTGGAAGATGAAGGTTGAAAGGGAGTGGCCAGCAAAACTCCAGAGAGAAAGGGGGCATAATTTTCGCATAGGATTTCCCCCAGCCAAACTGATTTTGGGGTTGCCTGGAAGAGGATGAGCTGGGGAAACCCTGAGCAGCCTGTCTTTTTCTGGATGCTTTGGAAGTGATGGCTGCTAATGGGCAAGGAGAGTCCTAGGAGGAAGGGGGGTAGTAGGTCTTAGAAATGTGCCCCAGGGCACTGGCATAGGCACTGGGCTTGACTAAGGGAAAAACCCAGCCATTCAGTGACCACCTTCCAGCTCTTTCCTGCTTCCCACCTTTGTTCAGTTGTGGGAATTCTTCAAGACACTGGCCTATAGTCACTCTACCTCATCTGATTATCACATGAAAGACTGCGAGGAAGGTTGACATAACATTCTTAGGAGGCAGATCTCATTCTTTTCCTCATTTTACAGATGTGACCACTGAGGCACAGCAAGGAGTCATTTTTTTCCAAGACCTTGCACAAAATTGCAGAGTCTCATTTTGAGTACGGGCAGTGGAGCACCAGGTCTATGCATCCAATCCATTTCCTTTGAATAAATAATAGAGATAAGTGTGTGTGTATGTGTGTGTGTGTGTGTGTGTGTGTGTGTGTGTGTGTGTGTGAGTGATTTTCCCCCAGATTCATGGTTTTTCTCAGGAAGAAGTTGATCTAATACAACCTACTCCATTATCATAGATATTTCCAGTGAAGAGATTTTACAAGTGGCTTTACCTATGTGGCCGCCACTGTCAATATTCCCTTGCTTCTCCAACCTTCCTGTTCATTATGTGGACTCCCAAATATCCATTCTATGTATTTCTAAATTTGTCAGATTGGGTTTTAGTTTCTGGCACTTAAAATCATGACTGGTGAGAAATAGTATAGAGATTAAGAAAAATAGTGCTATTTTGAGAATTCAAGTTCTTGAATACAGAGCATGTGGGAAAGGGTTCATTTTTCTGAGTTTTGGAGACAGCATTGTACTTATTATACAGACCTTAAGATTAGAGTGCTTGGATTCGAGGGTTTGATTGATTCCAGGCTCCACGTATTAGCTGTGTAATTTAGGCAACATGTACCTGTGTCACTGTATTCATCTTAAAATAGGGACAATGAAGCTGGGTGTGGTGGTGTATGCCTGTAATCCCAGTGCTTGGGAGGCTGAGAAAGGAGGATCACAGCTAGACTCAGCAACTTAATGAGACCCTGTTTCAAAATAAAATAGGGCTGGGGGTGTAGCTTGGAGGTAGAATGCCCCTGGGCTCAATCCCCAGTAACATACACACACACATACACAATGTGCATCTATCTTATATCCTCATCTCTGAACATTTGATGATTATTAGGGTTCTTTAGAGAAATAGAACCAATACATGTCATTTTGTATTAGATAGATGGATAGATAGATAGATAGATAGATAGACAGACAGACAGACAGATATTGTGTGAATTGGCTCACACAATTATGGAATCCAGGAAGTCTTAAGATCTGCCATATGCAAACTGGAGAACCAGGAAAACCAGTGGTATAATGTAGTTTGAGCCCAAAAGCCTGAGAACTGTTAGGAAGGGGGGCATGCTCCTGGGCTAAGTCTGAGGTCCTGAAAAGCAGGAGCACTGATATGTAAAGGCAGAAAGTGAATGTCCAAACTCAGGCAGAATGAGCGAGAGTGGATTCACCCTCTGCCTTTGTGTTCTATCTGGACTCTTAACAGATTGGGTGATATCCATCTATCGTGAAGAAGAGGGAAACCTTTATTCAGTCTGTTGAATCAGATGCCAATCTCTTCCAGAAACACCCTCACGGACACACTTAAAAATAACGTTTCACTATCTGTCTGAGCATCTCTTAGCTCAGACAAGTGGAATGTGGAAGAGAATATTCGGTCACCACTTAGAATGGGACCTGGTCCTTAGCAACTACCATATAAACATGAACTACTATTATTTCAAGTCTAGGAGTTTCTTTTTCTTTTATTTTTAGGATAAATAACATGCATTGATTTTTTTACTGTGTAAAAGTCATGGTGCTAATCATTCTACCTGGTCTCACAAGAATATTGGAGGGAGCTAACATTAGCCATTTTCTTCTAAATAAAGACAGTGAGGGGCAGAAAGTACAAAGATCTTTCTCAGAATCTCACCACCACTAATTGGCAAGTTTAGGACTTTTACCTGATTACAAGTCTCTTTATCCTTCATGAGACTTCAAAAAGTTATTTGCATTGTGTGTGTGTGTGTGTGTGTGTGTGTGTGTGTGTGTGTGTAGCACTCCCCCTGCATACACTTACTGCTGAGCCTAGCCAGTCCTTCTTCTCATTCTGTAACTAAACTCCTTCCACCTGCCTGGGGGCCATGACAGTTCCAGTGACAACTTCCTCAGGTTGAGTTTGGTCCCCACTGATGTCCTGATGAGGAAGGAAATGACTTTTGCTAAAGCCATACTTTGTGCGAGACACCGTTCTAAGCAGTTGGCGTATGTTTTCTTTTCAAATGCTCAGGCTATTAGTAACCCTGAGACATGAAGACAGCTATATTCATTTTGACCCAAGGAACTTCAGGTCTTGGAGGTTATGAAACTTGCTCAAGGGCACATAGGTGTCTACAAGTCCAGCCAGGATTGAAAACCAGGCTTGTGGGACTCAATATACATATTTCTGATCTAATAAGACCCTGAGTGGGGTATTCCAGTAAGAAAGATGACTAGACTTGTAATGGAATCATAATTCAAGTTGCAGGAAGAAGTGTAGCACGGGGGTTTTATGCAGTGTATGGCAGGGAGTGACAAGGAGATCTTCAGTCACGAGAGACGTGGAGATTAGAATGTAGACTTGTACAAGGAGAGGTGATGTAAATTGAAGTCAATAATGAGAGGCACCATCCATGCCTCAGACCTGCAAGAGGTGGAGGTTGAGGGGCGGAAGGGAAGCTATGCATGAATGGGCCTTACAACCTCTATGCTGCGTCTCCTGCCCGCCCAGAGCTGCAGCCGGTCCATGGATCCCTATGTTGTAAAGCCAGTGTCACTGTTGCTTCCTTTGTTTCTTGATTAAAGCAATGAAATCCCCCAGAGAAAATGGGGCAGAGACAACATTGGCGTTTTCTTTCTGGGATGGGGCTGGACCACTGCTTCCCACTGGCTGCGGCTTCTACAGCCCACGTTGTTCTTAGACTGGTCCTCATTGTCCTCATTAGACAAACCCAAAAGCCTTCCCTCACATCTCTGACATATATCCCCTGCAACAGCTGATGGAAAGCATCACAATGGGTGAGAAATCTCCAAGGCACAGGTGGGGTGCCATGGCTCCCCACCCCATGGCCACAGGGTCCTTCTTCTCTGGGTTCCCAATTCCCCTGCATTCATGCTTTGATGTTTATAGGCACCCCGCTCAATGTGAAATAAGGACATTGTTCCTTGGCTTATAATTAAATTAAAGTGGTTTCACACACACACACACACACACACACACACACACACACACCATTTACAAAAAAATAACATTAATGCTGAGTGGGCACATTTAAAAGGAAACCGCACACATATATGGGAAATCATTAGGCAACTTTATATATAAATGTATGCATGAAAGGGTGTTAATCCTTGATGCTGGGTTTCCTGCCCACTCAGAGCCACAGCCCATCTATAGATCCTTATGCTGTGAAGGGAAATAAACACATCGACTTTCTTCTCTCCTCCTCCTAGTGCACTTTTTACTGCCTTCTACTGTTATGTCTTTAGAAGCAGAGATAAGGTTTTGTGTCTGTGTGTATATGTTAATGTGTGTACATATATAGTTCTACAAAACACTACATGCACACACACGCATATGCTTTCTGTTTTTGTACTTGGTTCTTTGGGTCTCTTTTGAATGCCTGATTTTGTCAAATGAAGGTAAATTTTAAAACATGTGTAAAAAAATATAAAAAAATGTTAAAAGAGCTGGGCATTGTGGCACATCCCTTTAATCCCAGTACTTGGGAGACTGAGACAGGAGGATCACAGGTTTGAGGCCAGCCTCAGCAACTTAGCGAGACCCTGTTTCAACATTAAAATATAAAAGGCACTGGGGGGGGGTGTAGCTCAGACATAGAATGAATACCTCTGGGTTCAATCCCCAGTACCAAAAAAAAAATAAAAATAAAAAACCAAAGAAAACAAAAACAAAAGCTAAAAAATGTGTAAATGTGTTTGGCACGAATGTGCTACATTTTAAACCATAGATGGACTTGACATGTGGCTTGGGGTGTAGTGAGTGCTCCCCGAATGGGGTGCTCTCGACCACAGGCACGGCTTCTAGAATTCCAGGAATGCAGGGGTGCTAGACGACTTCATGCTTCATTTTGCTCTTGGCCCTCATTGTTTATTCATTTAATTGTACCGCAAATGCTTGTGGAGTTGCTAGCATGTGCTTGGTGTATTACTTGGCAGTGAGAATACAAAGCTTACAGTGATAAGGTCTGTGACCCCATAGAGCTCAGAAGAGCAGGGGAGATAAATATTAATTATTCATAGACAAAATTTATTGCACACCTATATGATGCTAGCTACTCCGCCTAGGGCATTTATGTATATTGTTTCTTATTTAATGCACATAACTTTATATGTGAGTTCCCTTAACAATTTTTTACAGACAGAGAACAGACTCAGACAGCTTATGTAGCTTGCCGCATGCCACTAAGTTGATAACGATGTCCTTGGCGTCCAGGGTCATGTTCATGTCGTGTCAGAGCTAATGACTGTATTGGGAAATCACCTGGCCTTTCCAATGACCACATAACGTCCTACACCAATTCATCTGTTATTCTTTGTAATGTTTATGTAAAATTGGGCTCTGTCTCCATGGGAAATAAGTACATAGTGAATGTGCATGTTGGGAAGATGAGCAGGCCTATGACATTTATTCCTGGCTTCCAGACATGCCGAGAGATAGCCTTTTTCAGCCTTTTAACTCCTTCCAACCTCTTAGTTCATTGCCATCCCTAAACTCCTAGCTCAAGAATGTATCACACATTTGACATTACCATATATTGTGTTGGCTCATTGGTCTTTTCTGGTAAGTATATTTGCCTCTCAGTTGAAATTCAAGTTCTCTGGAGGCCAAGATGGCAGCTCGTAACACTTCCCCTTACATGCCCCTCCTCATCATGCGTATTGCATAGATGTTTGCCCTGTAGTGCGTGGGGCACTCTGTGTAGATGACACCATTTATGTGAAACATGCCCCAGAATGTGACATGACACACACAGACACACAGAGAATGTGATCAAGGACATGGTGAATGGTGCGGGAATAGGAAATAATGGATATTTTAGGGACTGAGAGAGTGGGGGTGGGAAGGTGGCTGGGGATGTAGTAGGGCCTCGCAAAGTTTCATGGCAGAGGTGATCCTCGAGCGGGGCCCGAGCAAGTGAACAGGGATTTGCTGGATGGAGAAAGAGCAGGTGTGAGTTTTAAGCAATGGGAACATCACTGTGTTAGTCAGCTTTCTGTTACTGTGACAAAAGACCTGAGAAAATCAACTCAGAGGAGGAAAGATTTCTTTTGGCTCATGATCACTTTGGGCCTGTGGTAAGGCGGAACATCATGGCAGAGAACATGTGGGGGAACAAAGCTACTCACCTCATGGCATCCAGGATGCAAAGGGAGAGAGGACAGGTCTGGGGACGAATATTCCCTTCAAGGGCACAGCTCTGGACTCTACCTCCTAGAGTTTGCACCACCGCCCAATAGTTGTCTCAGCTATGAACTCACCACTGGGTTAATCCACTGCTGGGGGCAGAGCCCTCAGGATCCAAGTACTTCCCGAAGGCCCGACTCTGAGCACTGCTGCACTGGGGACCAGAACTTGAGTATGGGAGCTTTGGGGCACATTCCAGATGCAAACCACACTAATCAACGCAAGCAATCGCAAGTGCGATTTATTCCTACTGTGTTAAACACACTACTTCAGGTACCACAACATCCCTACAAAGTTAAAAAAATCACTGTTTCACAGATGAGAAAACTGAGACTTCCAAAGCCCAACAAAATACCTGCGATGCCAGTGTGTGAGAGTAGGAAGGAGACTGAGGAGCCAGGGTCTTCCCTCTGCAGCCGTACTGTGAAGATGGAGCTGAACCCAGAGCTGTGGAAGACATCTCAGGATAACCCTGAGAGAGTAAGATCCAGACAAGGAGCACGGCTGAGCATGAGATGGGGTTCCAAAAGGCAAGAACCCCACGATCTGTCTCTCTGCCCCTTTTATGATAATCCATAAGGGAAAATAGGAGCCCCTTTTCAATGCTGTGGAATTTTCTGGCTCTTCTCATGCATCATGCTTCATTCTCCAAGATGTGTCCCTGGCAACAGAATATTGTCTTTTGCAATAGGAAGTGGATACTGAAATCAAATGAATTTGTTAAACTGGAATCACACAAGAAAAACAGGTACCTCTAGTGCAGGCCTTCTCAGAGCCTTTAATATGCTCAACTGTATTCTAAAACTTGAAAAGGGAGAAGCTATGTTTGGGCAGATAATCTGACCATGAGCCAATCCTCCCCACTTTAAAAACAAAATCTTTCCTAAAGATTAATCAAGATCAGTGTTTCTTAGGGACAAGAGATTAGAAATGTCAGAGTAACCGGTGAAAAACCATAATTTGCAGTCTCCAAAAGACCCGAGTGCAAATCCCAGGTCTGCCAGTAACTTAGTGAACCATCTCCCATATGTCATTTAACCACCTTGAGGATAACAGACTGACACTGGCACTTGGAAAGTGTCAAGAAGTGACAGCCACTGTCATTATTATTTTATCATTATCACTTTCAAAACTTTAATGCATTTGGGATAAGGGAGGACGGAGAGATAATTATCACTCCTTAAACTGTTCATCTATACAGCAGGATGACAGGGAGGGCTGGACACCTCCAGGGCTTTGTGACACTGAGTTTATAAACACCCTCCCAGGGCAGCCGGGTGGACTAATGAATAATCGAGTCCTGCTCCGGAGGGAAAGGTTTATGGTTTTCTGATACTGTGTGTGTTTGCAGCTGGCTAGTTCTGATAACACTCTTAAATAACCCCTTTCACCTTTAAAGCCTGATACATTCTCCTCCTGCTTACTGTTCCTGGAGTTCTAAAGCTATAAAAATAACCTAACTTTAAAGAGGCAATCCAATTTTTTTAAAGGAATAAAAGTGCCTGGACCTTAATAATTGAGAGAATAGGAGCCCAACTAGTGTGCTTCATTCACTATGGGCCAGATGGTCTTCTATCAGTGAAAAGCTGGATGATTTTGTCTCTTTCATTATAAAGTCTAAAGAATAAAATTCTCTGTCTCGATCCTCCATATTGAGATTACCCCGACTTCCCATATAAGCATGTATGCGGAGTCTTATCAGCCGGCTGGCCACTGACTGCTCTGAGCTTTATGTGCATTGGAGAGGTCATTATATATATTGTTTAATAAATAGATTTATTAAGATAAATATATGCCTCCCAGAATGTTCTATGATTCCTGACACAAGATCATTGCTAGGTTAACCCCACACAACGATGTAGGGATCTTATGGAAGGAATAACATTGGAGGCTCTGTTACCGTTTAAGTTGATGCAAGTTCTTCCCTTATGTGAAGGAGACTGCTGTCTAATGGTGGGCATAAGATTGAAAAAGAAGCTAGTCAGTCAGTGTGAAGCTCAGTGGTAATTAGGGCACACAAATGACGAGCACTTGGAGGAGATTAGTAGATACAGGAGTTACATCAATTCAGGAATGGCTTCACCAGGAGCTGGGTAGAAGAAGGAAGGCGTGATGGGTGGGTCAAGAAGAAGAAGGTATATCATGCAACATCCTTCTACTCACAAGGATGAGGAATCAAATTGTGGTATCCCAAATAGCAATCAAGTTTTAATTCAGGGAAAAGGTCATTTTGTGAGTTCCAGATAGGAAAGGAGACCTAACCAATTTGTGTGTGTGTGTCTGTGTGTGTGTATGTGTGTGTGTGTTACTGGGGATTGAACCCAGGGGCATTCTACCTCCAAGCTACACTACTTTTTTATTCTTTATTTTGAAACAGGGTCTCACTAAATTGCGGAGGGCCTCACTAAGTAGCTGAGGCTGGCCACAAACCCGGATCCTCCGATCTCAGCCTCCTAAGTACTGGGATTACAAGCGTGCGCCATCACGCCTGACTCTAATCAAATTTAGGTAAGGAGAAATTAAAAACTGGAATGCCTTATGATTCAGAGGTGAGCAGTGACACCCCCTTCAGCCTTTGAGGATGCACACAGTTAATTACAGAGTCTTCAGGGATATTTGCTCAACCTCCTCTCTTTCAGAGGGCAGACAGCGCACAAACTGCTTATTCTTTTTTTTTTTTTTTTTTGGACTGGGCATTGAACCCAGGGGCATTCTACCTCCAAGCTACATCCCCAGCCCTTTTTATTTTTTATTTCAAAACAGGGTCTCGTTAAGTATCTGAGGATTTTCTAAGTTGCTGAGGCTGGCCACGAACCCAAGATCCTTCTGTCTCAGCCTCCCAAGTACAGACTGCTTCTTCATTATCTTGCTTGGGGCCCCTATCCAAACGGCAGCTTCATCTTCTATTGGCAAAACTCCACTTTATGTGGGGAAAAAAAATTCTACAGGCCATTTGCCACTAGCCAGAATATTGATTGCTTCCTCCTGAGTTGGGACCCACTGTGATTTGTCAGCTATGTCCAGGGGCAGAGTCACATTGTATGGGGTATAGGGGACATTTTTTTGTTCCAGGGCCTGGAGGCAGGACTCTACATTAGTAAGATAAGAGACACCACTGCTAGTAAGTTTTGTAATGCTGGACTGGGGGAAAAAAAAGGACAGAAACATTGAATGTAGAGAGAACTACCTAGCTAGAGTGGACCAAGGTCTAAAGCAAAACTAAAATGGGAAAATTCAGCCAGATGGGACAATGGCTTTGAACTTGAAGGAGAGGATGAGTGATTAGAAAGAGCATTGAAAATGTCGATAAATAGGATAATGCATTGTTGACTATCGCGGTGGGAACAATGTTTAAATTTTGAACCACGATAAGACATCACGATTCTGTATGTCGGTAGAGTCTCTTAAACTTGACATCAGCAGGCGATTCAACAACAACATGGAAGAAATGCTATTTACCTTCCTTTGACCTTCCAGTAAAGAATTGGGTTCTTTACTGAATTTTGAAACATCTTCACTGGATGGAAAAGAGCCTGGGCTCAAAGTTCAAATTTAGCCTCGATATCTGCTAGCAGGCATTTTGTTTAACTTCCCTTGCTTTGGCTATTTCATTTGAAAAACAGAGAGGCTGTGCTTACACGGAAGAGCTTGTTTAAGGATTAATATAATGTGCCTAGTATGGTGCCTGGCATATGGTAGATATCTCACAAACTCCATTTCCCTTGTAATCTTCTTTAGATTTAGGTCCATATTAATTCTCCTTATCCATTGTGGTTTTTTTTTTAAGCTCTGGGAGGTTTGTAACCCATGTCAGGCTAAGATCAATGAAAGGGAGGGCTGAACCTCTTTGAATGGAGCGAGGGCTGTGGGGCTGAGGAGTGCAGTGAGCCACCTGCGCTCACTGATGACACAGGCATTCATTTTTTATGGGACAGAAACAAAGGGAAGTGCCCCACGCTGCACAGCACCAGTTGGGTCAGAGCTTCCTTCCCTGAGGAGCTCCATTATGAGCCCTTCTAATGAAAACAGTCCGCGTGGCCTCTCCAGACATCTTGAAGAGTGATGAGAATTCGCCACAGATGAATCGGTGCTCTCTGCTTTTGTGGAGTCCCCTGGCAAAGACATAAACGACACAAGTGGCTAGACCCCGCTCCATTCACACTGTCGCAAAAGCCAAGAGTTGCTACTCTGATAATCCGGTCTTCCCCGTTTACCTCTGATGCCTGCCTTAGCTTGCAGTTCCCGTGGGCTTGGAGTATCACGAGATCTGATACGGGAGACAGGGAAGGAAGGGGAGGCACCTGTCTGCCTGTTTTCTGCTTGCCCCCAGGTTCTGCCAGAGGCCCCTTCCTCTCCAGTCCCCTCTCTGTAAGTCACTCTTGGGTGATTGTTTTCCCAGGGATTCGCCAATTGTGCCACAGAGAGGGAACTGGACCCTGACGATCTTGCCATTAGCCATGACATAGGGAAGAAACTCCTGCTCTCCTCCTCCCTCGGATAGATAGAATCACGGTAAATACAAGTCTCCTTATGCAGATTAAGTGGTCCCTGCTGCTCTCTCTGCTTTGGTCTGTTAGCCACCAAATTAAATTCTGTGTTGGAAAGAGTCAAAGCCTACAGGTAGCTTCTTTCAGGAAATAATGAGGAAGCCAAACTGAAAATCAACATCCTTCAGTGTATGTTACTGGGATAGATTTCATAGATGCTGTGGGGGTAATAATAGCATATATGATTTATTTAAAATATTTTAATTTTATTTTCTAACATCTAGTCTTTTAAGCTGTTCCTAGGGCCAGACTCAAAAATTATCAGCTGGATGAATGGAGGTATTTGGAAGAGCCCCAAAGGACTTTGTCACATGGTATATTAAAGTCTTGAACATTGTAGCTCAGCCAAATACTTGCTACATTCCTTTCTAAAAAAACAAAAACAAAAATCTTTAAAAGTTTTTGTTTATTTTAACAGACTTATTAAGATATAATTTGCATATCATAAAATTAACCCATTTAAGTGGGTTAGCATTAATGTTGCAATTATTCTTGAAACAAATTTGTTGTAATGAAAGGAAGGAAGAGTGCCTCTCTGATTGAAGCTGTAGGGGAGCCCAAGGAGGTTAGACATTATCATCAGAGCTGGGACTCCCTAAGGTTCTTGGGAACATCACTTTCTTGCAAATCCACTCCATGGTCTCTCCTTACAGGTTCTCATAACTACCTGGCCTCTTCCTCACCTTCGAAGGCTGGGCTGCTGTCAGGAGAGCGCCCCCTAGAGTCAGGAGGTGAAATGAAGGGAAGGCTGGGGACACAGCATGTAGACTCTCCACCTCTACACTGTCTGGAGAGCTCTTATCCCAATAACCTAATGGATCTCAATTACAGGAGTGTGTCTCAAGTGAAGATTCTCAGGTTCCAACTCCAAAATGCCTGGTTCAAGAGAGTTATTGTGGACCCAAGAAATCTGTATTTCAGACAAGTTCCCAAGGGGATTCTGAAGTAGATGGTCCTTGAAAGATATCTTAAGACTCGGGCTGATCTTGTAGAAACTTTACAATGGTTAGGGGTTGGAAATGTTGATTGTCATGATCTAATCAGTTTTCATTTCACTTGCCTAACATGGACTTTCTAGTGTGTGTAATTAACACACATACACACACATGCATACACACACTTTATTTTTGACGAAAAGAAAAGGCAGCTGGGCATGGTGACGCACAACTATAATCCCAGTACTTGGGAGGCTGAGACTGGAGGATCGCAGGTTGGAGGACAGCCTTGGAAGTTTAGCGAGATCCTCAGCAACTTAGACCTTATTTCAAAATAAATAAGTAAAAAGGGCTTGGGGTGTAGCTCAGAGGTAGAGTGCCCCTGGGTTCAATCCCCAGTACAAAAATTTAAAAAGGGAAGAAAGAAAGAAAAAGAAAAGGCAAACTAATATGGATCAGAGTTGGGAAATAAAATTTAGAAGTAAAATAAATCATAATTTTCTGGTAAAAATATTTTTAGAACAGAGCCATCACCCTTCCCAAAGTTAGGCCTCCATCCCTGCTGTGAACAGAATGGAATGGGAGATTTAGTCGAATCTAAAACTCACATTTCTGATAACGCATGGTCTCCAGCTACCTTACGTGAGGCAGGACTTCTTATTGACAGGAATAATTAGCTTTGGAAATAAAAGTTGAAATAGAAGCCGAGGCTGCTAGCCGAAGAGGCTACTTTGCATATTTATATATTCTGTTAGGTCCTTGCCTTGTGCATCCTGCCCAGGAATAAATTTGCCTTATTGTTCATTCCAGCCTCCCCCATCCGCACAGAGAGCTCCTACCCTGCCAAGGGAGATATGAAAAAAGGCCACGCCATCCGCTACTGAAACTCCAAGAAATATCTCCCTCCCAGTGACCTTCCTAGATAATGAGCAGATACGGCTTTCTAATATAAAGGGAATAAATCAAGAGACCTTTCAGGGAACTGGGGCAATAACAGTGGAGTCCAAGACCATCAATTCCAAAAGCAAAGGGCAGAAAGACCTTTCCCTATAGATCAACATTAGACTAAAGCAAGATGGGTCTCGAGACGTTCACCCCCAGAGGGGAAAAGGGTTAAAAATAGAGCAGCTCTCCCTGACCCCATCTCCCCAGTCCACTCTTTGCACTAGGTCCTGGGACTAATCTAGGAGAAAAAAAATTTACAAGTTCACAAGTCTTACTGGCTGTTATTTTATATTGATTAATATATAGTTTCGAGAGATAGGCTGTTTATCTTTGACTTTAACTTATTATTATAAATTATTGGTGTGAATTCAATGTGAGACACAAGTGTTAGATTGGTGTTACTCTGAAAATTTCTGTTTGATCTGCACTGTAGCTCTGTCCCACTCTTGGTCTTTATGTGAAACCATTGGTGGGGACAGCAAGGGTCAGGGGCAGGAGGACCATGGGTAAAGACCAGTCCATGGAGTGTCTCTTTACTTAGGCTGGTTGCTGATTTCCTAGTCCATCTGTTACATGTGTACCATGATAATATATCAATGACAACAAAGGTGGGAGTATGTCTAACTCAAGGAACAATGTCAGCCTCTTAGGAATAATCATATAGCTAGCAGTGGTGGCACACGCCTGCAATCCCAGTACTTGGGAGGTTGAGACAGAAGGATTGCAGGTTGAAGACCAGCCAGAGCAACTTACTCTTACCAACTTAGCCAGACCCTCTTTCAAAATAAAAAATAAAATAGGGTTGGGGATATAGCTCGGAGGAAGAATCAAAAACCAAAATGAAAAGAATAATCATATAGATCATTTGATAGCCACAACTGCTGTTCACTGAAGTCTTACTATGGGTTATGTATTGTGCCATCTATCTATCTATCATCTATCTATCTATCTATCTATCTATCTACCTAACTACCTATCATCTATCTGATATATTAATTGTTATAGAAAGACCATTTCTATCCTCATTTTAAAGATGGACATGTAGAAGCTATGAGTTTAAGGGAGTTGTTCTGGGTCACACAAGTGTGGAGACTATTAAGTGAAGCATATTTTATTTAGAGATGTCAGGCCCACAGTTCGTTCTTTTAAGCTCACTAGTACACCACATGGAAGGATATCAGCAAATTGTCTGGAAAGGAGCTGTGGAGAATTGGGTAGTACCACTAAGATTTCTGGACCTTGTGTGGGAACAAGCTTTTTGGACTAAAACTTTGGCCAGGGTGAGATGGTATGGAGATCTTAGTATTTTAAAATACTAGGTGATACATATTTCATTCACCCTCCCATTCTGCCCCCCCCCATTTTATCTGTGTGGAAGCAGAGACCTAAAGAAGGAAGTGGCTAGTCCAAGACTGAGCCAAAATCATCACTCATTAGGCCTATTGTCTCTATCAACTTTTCCTTCATTTGGTCACCATCATCTTTAATTTGGGAGGATTTGAAACCTTTTGTTTAGGGTGGTAAGATTCACTGGGCTCACCTTCTCCGTGGCGCTGGGAGAATGCCAGACATGTGGCCTCATGCCAGCAGTTGGCAATAGATTTAGAAGTGGAGCCTGTGGCTGATGTCCCCGTGGGCATCAGAGAAAGTCTCCTTACTTCCCTCCAATATACTCTGATTCTTTTTTTTTAATAGAGCACATTTTTTAGGTTGTGACTGTTATCAAGGCAAGGCAGGACAGTGATCCATTTGGTCTCTTTCGGGGTTCCCTGTTTTTTCTCTTCTCACTCAGTACTCCATCCCAATACGGGCCACCTCTCCACTTCTTTTCTCTCTTTCCTGAAGTCTGTTCACCATGCTGTAGCCAGAGTCAGTTTCCTCAACACACCTGGCTCTGTTCCATCCTTAGGTTAAAGGTGAAATTGAATCCTGCACATCCTTCATGTGACTTATGCAGGATCATGAAAGATACAGTTCCTCCTTGTTCTATAAACCTGTCCATACTGCAATGGCTTTTGTTCCCGGAACATGGCCTAGTCGCTTTTGCCTCTGACCCATTACCTAGCTCTCCTCCTGCCTAAACCTTCTTTATAAGTCTGACCAGTTCAAGGGTCTCAGTATAAGCATATATAATTCCCATGGCCGTACCCCCAGGGACCCATCTTCTCCAGCCACACCCTACCAGCCCAGACCACCATAAAGGAATTTATTACAACCAAGGCTCACTTCCAACATTGCTACCTTGTGGGGGATAGGGGGGCATTGTATCTCCAAACCATTACAGCAGATAAAAATAAAATACAGAAAAAATTATAAAATGTATAAAAGTTATAAAATGAATAAAATGTGTAAAAGCATAAAGGACACGAAACAAAAGTTTTTTTCTAAAGGTAAGAAATCTTAATAATCTCTTAAAATCCTTTCAGGAAAGTTGTTCCAATCAAAGAATCCATTCTCTGCTTCTCTGTAATTACATTACAAATTGGAAATCATTAATCTGAAATACTTCTCCAAAATTTCCAACCTTCTGAGCATCAAGATGATACCACAAGTGGAAGATCCCACGCCTGATCTTATGTTGTAGTCAAGGTGCAGGTGCACTAAAAATACTGTATGTATAAAATTACCTTCAGGCTATGTGCTTAAGATATATATGAAATGTAAATGAATTTCATGTTTAGATTTGAGTCCCATCCCCAGGATGTCTCATTTATATATATGCAAATATTCCCAAATCCCAAAAATCTGAAATCTAAAGCACTTCAAATAAGGGACGCTCAACCTGTAATACAAAAAAGGAGTCTTACCACACATGCTGTTTTCTATTTAATTTTTAATTGGGCAATAGATTCTGGTGGTTTCTCTTTGTAAACAGATATAGAACTACCTTGTTCCTTTTAATAACTGTGTAGTATTCTGTCTTATGACTTGACCCTCATTTATTTAATGAGCCCACACACACACACACACACACACACACATACACACACACACACACACTAATTATCTTTGGGTTATTTTGTATCCAAGTTCGTATTTTTATTGTAGTCATTGCTATTTGGTTTTGCTTTGAAAAATGCTGGCAGGAACATTCATTGGCATTCTGCTTTTAGTGTAACTGTAAAATACATCTTAAGCAGTGCAATTGCTGGTGAGGTACATTAGTGTTTTCTGTTTTGTTACATTTTGCTAATTTACGCCTCAAGTCCCAATGATCAGTGTAAAAAAGACCCATCTCCTGCAGCCTCCTCAGCAATGTTGGATGTGTCAGTGTGGTAGGTGAAAAATTGTTTCATGCTTTAATTTAATTATTTTATAAGTGAAATTGCCCATTTTTGGGGGGGGTGCAGTGTCAAGACCAACTAGGAACGATAAAGTTTGTTTGTTTGTTTGTTTATTAGCATATCCTAACTACACACAGGATTGCATGGACATTGGTAAATTCCTTGTAGAAAAAACACGTGTTTTAATCATAGGTACCCAAACTTTAATGATATTGATTCAACGTTACAGGTCTAATATTCTGTTTACAAATGTCCCTCACATATTTATCTAAGTTGTTCTCTAATGATTTTTACTAGGAAGTACTTTAATACTTAGGTTCCATTTGCTCTTTCTACATAAAATATATTAACTCTCACCTTATGCCATTCTGTAAATCGCACGCCTGTCCCAGTGGCCCATCCTCAGCAGGAGTTCATGTTCCATGGGCGGATGTTCTAGAAGCTGCACTAATCAGTCTGTGTGCAGCCTTGCCAGGATGAAGACCACAGGCTGAATGAAGCCTGCGGTCCATGCGGCGGGTGGTTATCCCTTGAGCTCAGAGCTCTGCTCCCCTTTTCCATTTCAATGGTGCTGGTTTTCTGCATATCCATCTTTCCAGTCTCCTTGGAACCAGCTTTTGTAGCCTGTGGGTTTGTGGTATTCTGGGTGCTGAAGCAAAACAGATGTGTTTCTGAAACATGTCTTAATCCATCCAGGTTTGTAGGACAAGGTCATTCATCTTGTATCTAGTACAAAAGGAATTTGCAGGCACTTCCCCGGGTAATGAGCTTGAGTCAAATGATGTGGTGATAGGAGAGGCAGGCAGGATTCTCCATTTGCTGTCACTACCCTCTGAATCCATGCTTTAGGGAGAATGAGAGAGCTCAGTGGCTCAGCCCTGCTCAGCCCTGCATCTTTGCCCCATTTCCAGGGTCCAGAGGCCAGGCAGAAAAGCTCCCTGTGGCCTCTTTACTGATGTGGACAGATAGGTAGATAGATGATAGATAGATAGATGATAGATAGATAAATAGATAGATAGATAGATATAGGTATAGGTATATATATAGATATATGACTGGCGTTAAGAGTGACAGTCCTTGTGGTGCACATCTGTAATCCCAGTACTGGGGAGGTTGAGAAAGAAGGATGGCAAATTCAAGGCTATCCTCAGCAACTTAATAAGACTATAAGCAATTTAGGGACACCCTGTTTTAAAATAATAATAAATGAA
>PVJS01005491.1:0-63954 GCA_004027185.1 Glis glis
GAGAGTCAGAGGAACCAGTAGCTGGTCGAGCGGTCTAAGAGCTGGAGTCTTAGGATTGGAGCAACCACTAATTCAGTCCCAGTCCAAGATGTGAAGATCAGGAAGCTCTTCGGAGAAACGATGGTGAAGTTTCAGTTCGAAGGGCTGGAGGCCGACGATCTCAGACGAGAGCAGAAGATCAAGAAGCTCTTCAGAGAAACAGCGAAGTTCCAGTTCTATGAGCTGGAGGCCGACGATCTCAGGCGAGAGCAAATGCGTTTTCTTCGGAAAGAGTCATGCATCCCTCTACTCGGCTTTCTCCTTTTATCTAAGTCCTGCACCTATCAGAATCCTGCTGCCTACATTCAGGGCAGGACTTTCTGTTTAATCTGCTGTTACGTAAACCAATTATCTCAGTGACACACCCAAAGTCGCATGAGCTTGGGTGTGTCATCATCCGGTCAAGTTGACAAATTAGATTAACTATCGTTCACGTGTGAACCTTCCCGGTGTTCCTTAGCCACTTGTATCAAAATGACCCCAACAGTGTAGCTTCCATATCTCCCCTGCTGGGGCTACTTCTCCTGTAGCCTCATGTCTATTTTCTAGCTCGTCTTCTCATGCTACACTTCTGATCAGTTGGGTAGACCGTTTCCCAACCTCGTTTGTGTGCTCTGTGGGGGGACTTGGAGACAAAGCTACAGGTCTAGCTGTTAGAATTATAAGCAAGAACAGACTGCGTTCTTCTGGCTCGAAACATGGTCTCCTTTGAGATTGCCGATAACCGTGGGCCGGGGTGCCCTGTGTTACTGGCGTCTTCATAGATGGGAAGCCTGCTCAGCAAGTTCTTATCCAGAGTTGTGTATGACAAGATTGGATCTCGGATCTCTAGACTCCTAGGTTCCTCTGCACATGGGTCTGAACATAATTCCAGCCTATGCTGAATCCCAGTGGTAGATACTAAATTGTCTGTTTCTAGTAACGAACTGTTCTAGCAGACTCTTGGTTGAGCTTTGGATAGCCAAATGTGTAGCGATTCCTTAAAGCCAAACTGAGGATATCTTTCATGCCTTCGAGTTATGGGAGAATGTATGTATTCCTGATGCTGTTGGCCAAACCTGCTGGAGAACAGATTGCTAACTATCTCAAAACATCTTGATCGCGCCTTGATGGCGCTTGCCACTTATGAAGAAATTCAAACTAGTATTTGGAGTAAAGGTCTAACAGAAGGCATTTAAAGCTTGGGGTAATTTGAATACACACAAATGGTCCCAGAGATCTTCCACAAAGGCTGAGAACTTGGCTGTAAACTTCCTGTCGCCCGATGTGGTCTATAGTGACTAATGTAAGATTCAAGCCAGCTCAGAAGCAGCAAGATTGTGATGCCAAGAGCCGAGACCCATATAATGTGCCCGTGTTGGTTGATAATAACTACCATCACTGTATGACGGGCACTGAGCCAGTCTTGGCTCGTTAACTCTGTAAGACAAGAAGTAGATATTACTATTTCTATCTTACAGTAGAGGGAATGGGCTCAAGCTTCTGTGCTTCCCAAGAGGCGAGGGTCGGCAGAATTCCCACTAAACTCCAGTTCCTCTGGAATCTGAGCCCACGCTTCTATTCAATGTTGCCTGCAGTGTTAGGAGTTGGGGTCCTAAGTGACCATATACTGTCCCTCCCATGCAAGCCAAGACCAAGAATGTCTAGGAAAGACATTCCTCCTGGGAACAGAAGTGAGTCCATGGGGTAGGAAGAGGGATGCAGTCTAACAAGGATGGATCGCGAGGCCGCCATCCCAGGCCTAAGTCATTGACATTTTGTATTAGTGAATCCTCTTTGGTACGACCATTGCCAATTCAAAGACACATGTTTTCTACTGTGTTCCTATTACACAGAAAAACTAAAGGATCCTACTACAGTTTCATAGACGGTTTGTTCAGCTGAGGTACAGCCAGTAATATTATAATACAAAGTTGCAGAAACTGAATTCTAGTGAGCTGGGTGCAGTGGTGCACACCTATAATCCCAGTACTTGTTTACAATCATGTGCTCCTCCTCTAAAGTTTTGAGTTCTGCCCTGCTCCCTTCAAAAAGTAGCATAGTCTTAGAGGCTTTAGGTGTAAGCATGAACGCAAAGAAGTAGCCATGCTGCCTGAGCAAGCGGTCACCAAGGTAACCAGACAAGAGTCCTCGCCTCGGGACCTCTGGAAGGTTGAGCATGCTTGCCTGTCGCTAGGCAACAGCTCTATGACTGAAGATTCTGGGGCTGGACCAATCCCAGTGTCTTGCGGAGAGCAGAGGCAGCTGCCTCCAGGTGAGGGCAGGGCTCGTGCAGAGCGGAAGTGGGGGTGCAGTGGGGTTCCTGCTGCTGCAGCTGTGAACCATTCCCCACCGACAGCCCTTCTGGGTAAGACCAGTCCTAACACTGGCCATTTGTCCAATAGTTTTATTGCTTTAATCCCACTATACTGGCCAGGGCCCGGCCCTGATAATATATTTGAGTAATGAGACTTGACAGCGAGGGCCTGCCATGGTGATTAGAACACACCTAGCAAGGAGAGAGAAGAGAGGTCCCAAGGTGAGGACTTCAACCCCCGGAAATGCCTGTCTCTGTGACCTGGCAGGGAACCCGGAAAGCTCAGACCCGGAGCAGAATGGAGAGCCGATTGCAAACCTCCGGTGCACCCAGGTGAATCCCTGCTTCCCGCAAGCACGAGAAAGGAGGGCTCTCCCGGGGACGGGATGTCGGCTAGATCAGCCCTGTTCCTGGAGTCTGTCCGTGCTGCTCACTGGTCAGTTGATCTCTGGAGACAGAAGTTGGTGGGAAAGTCTTAAGCCATCTTTTAGAAGAAAATACCATCCTATTTCAAATCTATATCTTAGGTTTGAATCTCTCAAATTTCTAATATTCCAGGGCATGAAGAGCTTTTATAGGAGGAAAATGGGGCAGAGTGAGACAAGGAGATCCGTGTGCTGGATGGGATCTCTGTGTCAACCGTCGTCCTCTTCTCTGGGAGGATCTCAACAGACTTCGACCTCGGGCTGCACCTGGGGAGTTAAAACCCAAGGGAAGGGTTCTCTGTAGCAAAAATCAGCTTCAAATGAAACCCCTGTTACAGGTTTTGATACTAGATGCTCCACAATGAGTTACCAGAGAATAACAAAAGCGAACTTGCCCAAATCTCTCCAGATACTAGGAAAGTGTTAAGTGTAATGCTTTAAGCTTTGTCATAACAAAGTATATGAATGACAAAACTCCAAAAGTATACTGCACACTCTTCCAAGCCTGATCTGTTGAGAGAAACAGACTGAAATATTCGGGAAGATAGCTCTTCACATGTGAGTAGGAGCTAGTATAGTTCCTGTTCTGCCTTAGTTTATTGAGCTAAGTGTTGGGTGGGAGGCCGAGAGGAACCAGGCCCGAAAGGAATGGGGGGGGGGCAAAACTTGATCCCAACATCTGCAGACAGGTGGGCTGATACCAAGGGTGGGGGCAGCACCAAAAAAAGGTGAAAGTATTTATAGGAGAGGGGTCTACAAGCCACACAAAAGACCTGTGAGTTTGAATTCTTTCAGCACAGCTTGAGATGAGAGGGTACTAGCTTCTTGGGGTCCAAACGGAAGCGAGTCCTCTTCAGTACATCACAGAAGAAAGCATGCTCCTTGGGGTCCAAACGGGAGGGACCTGGACGACTCATGGTTGAAACATCAGGGAATAACTAGCACAGTATAAAGCAAGAAGTGAGAGGGCGTAATCTCTAGCACAGCACAGAACTTGTAACAGAATGGGAAAATCTCTAAGGGCAACTGCCTGGGAGAGATCAAGTAGTGTTGGGAGCAAAATCCTATGCTAAGCACCTGATGACCACTTCACACGGGGACATGTGGCAATACTTGGACTTCCTAGCTGAATCTTGTTTGGACTTGATCGTTCATTGGGGGACTGGTTAGTCCTCTAGGCTATGTGACTGCATAAACGTTGTATTCTTAGTATTCTTCCTGGAATACTAAGACGACTTAAAAGGGTTTAAACTAGACTTAATGTGGAGGGTCCAAATTGCAAATTCTGACTGGTTAAAACGCTCACTGTTGTACTAAAGCTATGAAGCTTTTGGAGGTGGAGGTCCGGGCTGATGTGAAGTTCAGCAGGGTCACAGGAGAGTCATTGGCTGGGACCCGTCTGCCAGGAGAAGGGCCACAGTGTAAATGCCGTGGTGGCTTTCAGACCCCAACAGCTGGCACCATCGTCCAGTCTCACTACCAAAAGACTTCAGAGGCGCAGTTCCAAGGTTGCTGTGGCTGGATCATCAATTGTAAGGATTTGATAAGTGGGACATAAAATGCTTAACTCAGACTGGCAGAGGATTGCCGTTAGATGTTTTTATTCCGGGAGGCTGTGGAAAGGTTGCATCTCGTTTATACAGCCCGTGTGAACTCAGACACGTCGCGTCCCTCACTTTTCTATGTCTGGAAAATGGGGAGGGATACCCACTGGAGTTAAAATGAACTTGGGTGCTGGGCTTGGTGCCACACACCTGTAATCCCAGTACATGGGTGGCTGAGACAGGAGGATGGAAGGTTGAAGGACCGCTTCAGAAAGTAACGAGACTGAGTATAACCTAGTGAGACCCTGTTTCAAAACAAAAAGGGCTGGGCATGTAGCTCGGAGGTAGAATGCACCTAGGTTCAATCCCAGTACCAAAAAAAAAAACAAACAAACTTAATGCACCAAGTGCCCAGCACGGTGTAGCACAGACAGCGTAAGAACTCGCAGCTTGGATGGTCCTCCGCTGTTAATAAATGTCTTTGTAATCAGTGAATCTGAGTCTTCCTGGAGCAAGTGGGAGCCCTCCACATTTCCAAACTGCCTTGAATGGTGTGAGCCAACTGAGAGCTCTTCGCTCCTGACCTGGGCCAGTGGAAACCTTTGGCTGTCTTGTCTTCAGCAAGAAATCCCATCTGCGTGTCTAGTGAATGGTCTTAATCCATGAGGGGTCCGTTGCCATCTCACATCTCCCCAGGTGCAGACACAAAGGACCCTGGGCTTGTTCTAGTGTCCTGATGTCTTGAGCAAAGGCCCCCACATCTTCATTTTGAAGGGATAATAATGTCCTTGAACCCTGGCAAAATGGAGACCTGGACAGGACTCAGGAGAGTAAGTTCTCTGACTTGGCTCCCTGTCCCGCTCGTCTCTGATGTCCTTGACTCCTGGTAAAACAAGTGGGGGGGGGGGACCAGAAGCCGGATGAAGATCGTGCAGCTCCGCCTCCCTCGGCTGTTTGGGTTTCCTCAGTTTCTTCTTTCCAAACAGGATGCGATAGCTTTCTTTCACTCATTGGTGGTCTCAGACTAAAGACTTGAGTGTCCAGCAGCCCTGAACCAAAACGAAGAGACCCCCAAATAGAACGCCAACCTATAGTTGCCAGGAGTGTCATCAACATGGCCCCAAGAATCCAGATCTGTCGTCTTTAAGCAGAAAGCTGATTAGGAGCTCAGTTTGCTAGACCCCCCCCCCAAAAAAAAACTTACTTGCTAACTAAAGATAGCAACGGCTCAAATCCACTGATGTGATTGAAATTTTCAGATTGGTTTAATCTCACTTTTAATGTCCAATGCAACTAGCTGGATAGTAGGGTCAATGACACCCTCGAAACGGATACAAGGATATAGTTTACAGCCCTAAGTAGGTTCCTGAAAACACAAATCTGGGCTTGTAGCTCTAAGTCTTGCCCATGGTCTCATGCAACCTGTTTTATTTGGGACGATTGCTTTAAGATCTTAGGGTGGCATCTTTCACTATAAGCACTGCTACTGCAGATGAAAGTGAGACTTAGTGTCGGCTCTTGGAGGGCAATGTCCTTGTCGCTTTCCACCATCCTTGTGCAAGGAAGGCTCCTTGGGACAGTCCTCCAGGTATGCATACTTCACTACATGATTCCTCATGGTGCTAAGTTCCCTGTAAACACTCATAATGTGAGCTGGGTGGTCCTAGACCAAAAGATACCTAATTCCATCCTGCCTCTTAGTATTTCTGCGCTTCGAGTGAGCTATTACCTTCTGGGCCTGTTTCATCTGTGGAATGGAGATGAGCAACCTCTGGATTGCAAGGGTGGAGTGGGGTCCTCTACGGTCCCTGGTGCTGCCTGACTCATGTGCACAATTGAGCGCCACTGTGTTCTCTTCCCCCACAAAGTCCAGTCTACTGGGGAGCCAGATCAATGCATTCTAACCTGATGCACGCCTTGGAACTTCCTGAACCTTCTTCCCTTGAACCCTGAGGTGAGTTGTGGGAAGCTGGGCTTGGTCGAGCCAGCCAAGATGGCGCCGTGGCGGGCTGCCAAGTCTCGTGACCCGCGCTTGTTTACCAGACCTAGCACATGCGCAGTTGGGAAGCGCACGCGTTTGGTGCATGCTCATTGCGTGCTTGCTGCTGGAAGAACCTATGAGAGGAGGCCTGGCCTGCGTGTATGGGGCGTGAGAGAGGTGTGATTGGAGGATTGCTTCTGGCGTGATTGGGGAGGGGTTGCTCGTACATAATATAAGCGGAATGCAGATGTAATAAAGAGAATGGAGAGGAATATAAATAAAGAGGAAGCTGCACCATCTGTACTGAAGTGTCTGTGTGTCGTCTTTCCTGGACTCTGCTGGTCAGAACTCCAGGACTGCGTCAGGTCACCATGATGTATCAACAAAGATATTTCAGAGTAAAGGAGGCCTCAGCAAGACTTGGTCAGGGAAGAAAGTATCTGTGTGCCTTAGAAATTGATCCGGTCACTCTGTTCCAAGTGACCTCCATGGCTGCTGAAGCCTTCGGAAGCATCGCTGGTAGAAGGGTGAATTCCAGGATGTGTACTGTCCTCTCCCCCAATCACCCATCCCATGAGGCCCAGCCCACCCAGAGCAGAAAGAGCAAACCGAACAGGTGAAGGAAGTCATAGCGGACAGGTGGGCCGTCACCCCAGCTCTCCTGCACTTCGCACACCCTGGGGTGAAAGGACATCTAACTGTAGCTGTCCTATCTTCCCTCCAACAGGAGCATGCAGGGGCCCAGCACTTCCTGTCATGGCTTATGGGGTGTTCTTCCGGGTGATCCAGACTTCCTTCTTCACACCCCCCCTTTCATCTTCATAGGAAACCCCAGGTCGGCAGGTGGCCAGCAACGCCTTGTGCATCTGCCCTGGGACTGTGTTCTGCCAGCTCCATCAGTATCTGAGCCCAGGGAGGTGATAGTGTGTGTGTGCATGTGTGTGTAACCTCCCTGACAGCCATTGGCGGGAAATATATTCATTTCCAACCTGCTGGCAGGGCACCGTGTGATTGTATGGGGGTCACAGCTGTGGGTATGAAAGGCTGCCAGAGAGAAACACTTTCCCAGCCCAGGCTGCTGCAGGAGGAGAAATCGGACACTTGTAATTTCCCCCCTGAGGTCTACCGGGGGCTAATCTAGCACTTGGGCAGAAGAGCGAGAACACTGGGAACCGGGGTTTCCGGCGGCCACGTTCCATCCATTCCCCAGGCCGGCTCGATCATGGCTCCGCTTCTCAGGATACTGAAGTCTTGCTAATACCTTGTAGTTGGTTCTTGTGGTGCTGGGGACAGAAGCCAGGGACTCATGTGTGCAAGGCAAGTGTTCTACCACTGAGTTCAGCCCCGACCCCTGGCTTCCTTGCACAGACGTTTTCATGCACGCCTATAGTGTGCTATAATCCCTCCCCACACTATTACATTCTCTCCCTGTCCCCTGCTTTCACTCACCTTCCCCAGTTGTCCCTCTTCTATGTTCAGGTCATCCCCCCCCATGAGAAGACATTTGTCTGTCTTCACTAAATATGACTTCCAGTTCATTTTTCTACAAATGACATGATTTCATTCTTTAGGGCCAAATATGCCATTGCGTGTATATATACCATACATATATACCATACTTTATCCATGCACCTGTTGATGGGCATCTGGGCTGATGCCACAACTTGGCTATTGTGAATAATGCCGCAATAAACATGGGCATGCAGGTATCTCTTGTATGCAGAGTTCAACATCCCAAGCAGTATATATATATGTATTTTTTTTTTTTTTTTGCGGTACTGGGGATTGAACCCAGGGGCATTCTACCTCTAAGTTACACCCCCAGCCCTATTTTGTATTTATTTTGAAAACAGGGTCTCGCTAAGTTGCAGAGGGCCTCACTAAGTAGCTGAGGCTGGCCACGAACCCGGATCTTCCCAAGTACTGGGATTACAAGCGTGCGCCACCACGCCCGGCAATACTTTTTTATAATAGTTATTCTGACAAGATAGGGAATCTCAACATAATTTTATTTTCCTAATGGTTAAAGATGTTGAGCACTTTTTACACTTACTTGCTATTAGTCCTACTTCTGAGGAATACCTGTTCAGATCATTAGGCCATCTATTGATTGGACTTACTTGTTCCTTGAGTTCTTTGTGTATTCTAGATACTAAAATTCATCCGGCAGGGGTGTCATAGGAATAGCCATGATTTTTCTCCCTTTCTGTGGGTCAGCTCTTCTCTCTGGTTTTCTTTACTGTGCCAGAACCTCTTCAATTCTGATGTAATCCCATCTGTCAGTTTTATTTCCTTGGGCTATTGGGGTCATTTCCAGGAAATCCTCATCTGTGTCAATATCACGAAGTGTTTCCCTATCAAAACCTAACAAAACCTTTTTGTTCCAAAGTTTCAGGTCTTTAAGTTCTCTGGTCCATCTTGAGTTTATTTTTTTGTGCAGGGTGAGATGGGGGTCTAGTTTTGGTCTTCTACATGTAGATATCTAGCTTTCCCAGTGCCGTTTGCTAAAGAGGCTGTCTTTTTCCAATATGTGTTTTTGGTACTTTTGTGGGAAATCAGATGGCTGCAGATACATAGATTTCTGGGTCCTCCATTCTCTGGTCTGTGTCTTTGTGCCAGCACCATGCTGCTCATGTCACTGTGGCTCTGTGGTATAACATGAAATAACCTCCAGCATTGTTTCTTGCTCAAGATTTCCTGGGCCATTCATGATCTCCTATGCTTCCATATGAACGCTAGGATTGTTCTAATTCTATGAAGAATGTCATTAGTATTTTGGTAGGGATTGTGTTGAACCTGTAGGTCATTTTCAGTAATATGTTCACTTAATCCATGAACATGGGATGTCTTTCCATCTTCAGTGTTTTAAATTTTAGTCTAGAGGTCTTTTACCTCTTTGGTTTTATACCTAGATTTATTTTGAAGCTATCGTTAATGGGATTGTTTTTCTGACTTATTTCTCTTTTGAGGTACTAGGGATTGAACCCAGAGGCATTCTACCTTCAAGCTACACCCCTAACCCTAATTTTTATTTATTTCAAAACAGGGTCTTGCTAAGTTGTGGAGGGCCTCACTAAGTAGCTGAGGCTGGCTGCAAACCTGCAATCCTCCTGTCTCAGCCTCCCAAGTACTGGGATTTACAAGCGTGCGCCACCACGCCTGGCTGCAAGTTCATTTTTTTGATGTTTACAAAAGCTGATTTTTGTCTGACTTTGATATTCTGCTACTTTGCTGAATTCATCAGTTCTCAGAGCCCTTTGGAGTGGCTAAGGTCTAAGTATAGAATCATGCCATCTGAACGGGGGTAATTTGTATCCCTTTTTTTTCTTCTGTCTTCCTGCTCTGGCTAAAGTTTCAAGTACTATATTGAACAAGAGTGAGAGTAGACCCTCTTGTCTCATTCCTGATTCTTAGAGGAAATGCTTTCAATTTTTTTCCCTGGTGTGATACTATGGGTTTGTGTCATATATCCTTCATGATATCGAGGTATAGTTCTGCGTCAAGGCTGTTTCTACAGTTTATGTAGGCACGTGGCTTCTTCCACCCTTAAATAAACTTTATGGCTGGGATTGAGTCTTACATGACTTGGGTAGGATTGCTTATTTAAACATGGGTCTCCTATAAAATAGGGCGGTCACTGAGATTATAAAATGGAAGGTACGTGAGAGGCATGCACCGGGCTCGCGTGTTACCTACTGTAACTCTTATTGGAGGTTCACACCGCTTCTGGGAAACCCTAGCAACGAGAGGAACAGGGCCCCTGAGAGCCACGTGCTCCAGTGTCTGATACGCAACAGAGCAGGCGGTGCTCATGTGCACCTTATTGAGGAGGAGTGAGGCTGGGTGCTGAGGACCAAAGATTAAGTCGAGCTCAGTCCTGCAGTGCTGTCAGGGAGGTGCTGATGTAGTGACAGATGGTGGACTTGAAAAGCCCGCCTGGTGGTGCCCGATGCCTTGGCTTTCTGGGCTGTTGAGCTCTGTGGTCTTTCAGGGTGGTTCAGACCAGAGTCGGAGCCAGAAAGTGCAGTAGCTCCACTCCTGACTTGTTGTCCCTGGTCCCTGGAGAACGCTACTCTGCCCTACCTGGTCCTCCCAAGTGGTACCTCAGAGCCAAAGAAACCTGTTTCTCTGCTTAGCACCCTCTTCCCAAAACCCCCTTGCTCCCTTGACCAAGAGAGCGTCGGAAGCAAAGTCCCAAACCACTGTGCCCGGAGGATTGGTGCACAGTGATGGGGAGGACTTGGTCCCTGGAGATATGAGGATCGTTATCAGCAGGGCGAGCCTGAGGCTGGACCAGGAACAGCCTGCAGCATGGTTGGAGCCTAGCTCAGGCATCAAGGCGGTGCTTATGCTGGGTTCTGCCAACTTGGGTGGCCTTGGGCAAGGCGATGGCACTGAGCCTCGGGATGATCTGGCCAGCACACCTGCCTACAGCATTTTCCTGAGCCCAAGAGAAGACAGGTACTGCTTCTTGGCCTTTTGGATACGATCAAGTAAAGAGTCTACTGTATATATCCTTACTCAGCTCCTGAAGGAAGATTTAAAAACCCATGGCTTTGCCCTTCTATTTGACGGAAAGACAATGTGGTCAAGCCATACTTAAAGGTCATTGGCTAAACTCTAGTATCTCTTTCCAGTCCTTTCTATGTGCCCACAACTGCTAAGATCCCAGCCTCATACCTCGGACACTTACCCAGGAATAGTGGCAGGTGGCTGGCTGGGGACACGGTGGGCCCCTACTGACCAGATACTCTCATTTCGGGCATATTCACCATAGAAACGGTCTGACTTCATAGGTTTATCCCATGATGGTGGACCAACCTGGCAGAATAGTGGCTTAACTTAACCGAATAGTTCTTCTCTGACCTGGAGTCAGTCTGTTTAGGGCTCGCATGATGTTCCATGATGCGGGGATCCTGTCGGTGCAAGACCTTCATTCTAAGGTCGTCTCGTGTCCACATTGCTGCGGAAGCCCTAGCCATCTGGATTCCAGCCACCAGGAAGGTGCAAAGGATGAATAAGGGGAGACTTCCTATTTTAAGAACACTGCTTGGGACCTGAACTTAAGTCCACGTATATCCCTTTTGCTGGAATTCTAGTCACATGACCACACCTAAGGGAGCAAGAAAAACTCACGCAATTCTGAGCATTCCTTTTTACTTCATTACTGGGGGGAAAATCAAGGACTGATACTTGGGGCTAATGAGCCATCTTTGGCCAATGGCTTTAGAGTTCTAAAATCAGTACCACGACTTGCCGCCTATCCTCGGCAAGTTATTTATCTCGGTATGCCCATTTTACAGAAACAAAATAGCCCTCAACTTTGCACACTCATGGGGACTGACTTGGACTGAGGGAGTATTTTTCTCTCTAGGTCCTAGCACCCAGCTACTATTCAAATCCTTCCTTTCATGATTGTACATGGCGGCTCGCACATCCTACCTCATTTACTTCACTGAAAACCTATTTCTCCAGCAAGAGGAATCTTCAGAGAAACACGAGTTGCGTGTGGACATCTGGCCTTGATTTAGGAAGTCTTTGAGAGACGGATGTCTTGCGAAGAACAATTCCTTTGTCAGAGTCGGCCGGTACAGCAGGGACACTTAACCGCTAAGTACAAACAGCTGCCGCACATCTGCAGGATCCATTTTCAACAACTGTATACAGTAGATGCTGCCGATAATGAACTTGGGTCTGCACGGCGCAGTTCATACAGCGTGCAGACCAAAGGGTGCTGCTAGGTTGCGAGGTGAAAATGATCATTCCAGTGAGCGGGGAAGCCCCGGAAGGCAGCCCCTGCCTGCAAGCTTGGTTTCCCAGCTGAGTGGAGACTGGGCAGTTTCCTCTAGAATTCTTAGTTCATATTTTAAAAAAAATGCCAAGCTGAATTATGGCTACCCTAATGAGTTTGAAAACCACTCCTTCTCTCATCCCAAAGAATTCTGATACAAAGATCAGCCTCGTGAAATGTTAGAGCAGGGAGAATCCGTAAAAACCACCTGATGCTCCTCCCTGTCTGGGCAGGAAAATGGACTTCAGAGGTTTGACAAATACCCATCCATTTCATGGAAGAAGATCCCATTTTATTTAGGTATCTGTTTTGTCCCACTTGTGACCCCAATAATAGAAAGTGCTTCTTAAATCCCTGACTATAAGCTTTGAGGTGACTGGGGAGATGCCGGACTGCCTCGTGGTTGAGTTTCACAGGGGTACTGGTACAGTACCCCAGGGGCGGTCAGATTCCAGGGCCCACCGCAGCTACCCATGCACACAGCGGTTATCGCTGGTGTCTTTTGAGAAAACTGCATAGATCCAGGTGTAGTGGTGCATGCCTGTAATCCCAGTACTTGGGAGGCTGAGACTGGAGGAATTGCAGGTTCGAGGCCAGCCTTAGTGAGACCCTCAGCAACTTAGCAAGACCCTGTTTCAAAATCAAAAGGTCTGGGAGTGTAGCTCAGAAGTAGAACATCCCTGAGTTCAATCCTCAGTACAAAAAAAAGGAGAGCGGCTGTGTAGAAACCCCCTTGCAAATGAGGGGCACTCTAGCTTATCAAGAATGCAAATGGTTGGTTGACCTCAAACAGGTACACTGGACCTTTAAGAAATGTTTCTTTAAAATCAACTGTTCAGCAATAAAAAGTGCTTACCTTTCCATGTGAACACGTCCCCACTGTACACACCCACACTTAAGCTTGTCAGTGCTAGCTGGAGATGGTGTGACCTCAGTTGAAATAGACAGGGCCAAATCGCCTGAGCGACAGCCCTGCCTGACCCGCTGGCCTAGTGGTGACACCGTGAGGCCCAGATGTAAAGTAGCTCACCCAGTTTCCTCCTGTGTCAATGAAACCACAATTCCTGATCTTTCTGCAACTCAAAGGAAAATGGCCAAGAACCTGTTACAACAGGTAAACAGACTTAGCATGGGGCCAGGCATCGTAGTAAGCTCTGAATATTAACTTCATTCCATAAAACATAAGGGAAACCAGGTGTCGCTGCACACGCCTGCAGTCCCAGTATTTGGGAGGCTGAGACACGAGGATCGCAGGTTTGAGACCAGTCTCAGCAATTTAGTTTGAGACTCTAAGCAACTTAGACCCTGTCTTGAAATAAAATAGGGCTGGGGCTGTAGCTTGGAGGTAGAACACTACAAAAACCTAAAGGGGTCTGATGTAGGAGGTGCCCTGCCTGGCCCCATAAGGCACTGCCATGGGGGGTGTCTTAGAAGCTGCCTGTCCCAGGATGAACAGCAGTACATGAACACTTGTACATCTTGCTTTTGCACACGGAAACAGCTCTTTACAACTACCCCTTTACCTGCATCCGTGACAAATACTTGATGTATGTTTAAACACTTGCCTAGTTCACAGCATGGGGAGAACTTAAGATGTGTGAGCTGTTAAGTTTACTGAGCGGACACAATCTTGGACTCTCAAACTCTACCAACACTTTGCTCCAGTCGTCGGATCTGCACACAGCCAGCCAGGCTGTCTCTGGCCCTTCTGTTTGTCTGTTTTTTTCCCCCTTCCGATTCATCCAGAACACAGCCTACAGTCCTCTGGTCCTGCTGGGTGAACGCCCCCTACTGGTGGGGCAACTACTTACCTACTGCTTGTCCAAAACGAATCATTTCTGCTCGCAGACATGTCTGCAGGGAGACTTGTACTGACTTGTACCCTACACCTGAAATTAGGGTTCCTGTGCTAAGAGCCGAATGGAAGTGGGGACAGACATCTCCCTACTGTCCTGCTTATGTGTCCCGCAGCCCTGGCCTCCGGGGCTAGGGCAACCGTGCTGCCCTGGGGAACAGCGGCCGCTTCCCGCCTCCCTCTGCTTCCTGGAGGGAGCTCTTACCATCTTGGCCAGCACGGTGGCTTTTATAAACCCTCTCTTGGCCTCTCCTGTGGCTGAATTTACCTGAGTAGAATCCACCCATCTGTAGAGACTCCTACAGATGTCAATTTTGGGGGCCCATCTATATAAGCCTATTGGAATGTCTAATGGAACTTGTGCCCACAGCAACACCACAAAAACCAAACTCTAGAATGACCCAGAAATAAAGAATAAGAGGCATTGATACTTAGATGCCAGAGAAACTGAGGTTTGTCTTGAACTTGTCTTGGACCTGTCATTCCCCAGCTGGCGGGGCTGGTGCACTTGGTGCATGGCGAGACTCCCTTCTGGAATTAGTTCTTGGAACGTGTGACTGTATTGGATTTTGCATCTGTCTTCTCCGGACATGTTTCTTCACCACCTACATGAGGTTTCTAATGCTGGAACTGCAAGGTGTCCACGGTCTGTAGCTGAAGACTGTCCCTGTAAACTTAGGCTCATGCTGAGAACGTGGCTTAGTTCTTTGGGGGGGGGGCTGGAATGGGCCAAACGACCAAAGTGACTAGACATTTGAAACTCCTTCCTAGCCTGTTGCAATTCGGCCCACCAGCCCCTTAAGTGGGATAAAGCCACAAACAAGTTTCAGGGGAGCCCGCGATGCCCACCCACTCTCGTCTTGCACTCTTCCTCCAGTGCGTCTACGTTCACCGAGATGGAACCTCCATGCCCCGGAGTCGATTAGTTTCTAGGCCACAAGGGGCCAGAACAAAGGTAGCCATGACTGCTCGGTGCAAAGGGACAGTGATATCCCCTGGGCCTGACCTTAATGAGCCCGAGTCCGTGGTCCAGGGCGCCCGCCCGCCCCCGGCTCCCCGTGGAGATGATTATCCAGTGTCTGCCACTCAGAAGATGGAGGCAAGGATGCGTGGCCCCTCTAATGAGAGTTGACAGTGGCTCCAGTCCCTGACTTGGGGACTGAGGGGAGGGCAGGGGCTAGGGAGCAGGCCATCTCTGGAGTGTCTGCTCCCTGACCCAGGGGGACAGGAGTCTGTTTCCCTGCTGTTAGGGAGGCCCCAATGGATCCCTATCTCTCAAGAAAAAAGGGAGCACGTTGTTTGTTTTGTGTCAGCTTAGAAAGGAAGGATTAAAGTCAAATGCCAAAGCAATCAGACCCAGGAGGGACAAGGATGGGGGGGTATTCCCTCTGAGGCTGATGTAAAAAGACAGGACTCGGGGGTCCCAAATCTCTCCTTGTTCCCAGGACTGGATACCTGGAGTCGATACAAATGGAAGTCAGATAAGAGCCTCTCTGAAGCCCTCGATTCCAACATCCCTCCCCAGCCATGGTACGGAGGGCCACAGAAACGTCCGGCCTTCCCTAACGAGCAGACAGACGCTCCGAAAGTGGTCTACCCGTGAGGTGGAAAGGGTTTCCAGAGCCGTGTTTGGTCTTCCGGGCACCCCACCCCACCCGTGTTCCTCCATCCCCCACCATATGCTTCAGGTTGGGGGGCGTGACTCGAGCAGTTTCTCTTCCTGCTTTCTGGAACTTTTCCTCTATCTTCCATCTGGTTTCTTATCCCTTCGATGCATCTCTATTTCTGAAACTTGACTACCGATCCATCTGTAGACTTGTTTTTCTCCTGAGCACATAACTAGAAGTCGGGAGCTCTTTATCTGTCTTCACATAACAGAGGGCTGGAGCTACAGGTGAGCATGCATCGGCCTCTGTTCAGGGACATGCTTGCCATCGCGTGGCCCTCGGCCCTTGGGTGCTTGGTGTCCCCTGCTTCCTCAGCTGGGTGGCAAGAGGGTGGACAGCATTCTGCTCCCCATCTTGGATCATGAGTGCCAGTCAGCAGCTGAGGCTTCATACTGACTTGAGCTCTTAACTTTAGGAAGAACTTGCTCCCCACATAGAAGATAAAATAGAGTTAAGGCAGGCGCACACCCTGGGTAAAGCCGACCCCAGGCACAGAATCCTGTTCCCTCTTACAGCATTCTGCACGTGGGTCTCGGGGGCCACAGATGCGCCTCTGTCCAGCTTGCAGAGTCTGTGTCATGCCGCTGTTCCGCCCTGTGCCCATCCATTTTTGTTCTGTGCCGAGTTGCTGTGGGTGCGGTCGTGATGGCTTGCTCAGTAGCTTCTAAGCTGCTCTTGCAACCACAGAGCCCCAATTCTCACCTGTCCATTGCAGGTCATAGTGGCCACCTCCTTGCGTGTATGCCTGTGGTCCTCATCAGGTGACCCTCGTGTAACCGGGGCATTGGCTGGTACTGAACGCCAAGAGTGAGTTCAGTCACAGGGCTGCTGGGAGTCTTGAATGTGCGGGTCAGGAACGGACAGTACTTTCAACCTTGTTTTTGTTCACATACAAAATATGATAAGGTGTTTAGAATCCTGCGATGAATCCTTCATGCTACGGCACAAAGACACACCTGTTCCCTTAACACAATTCCCAATGGCCGCACGGCTCACGCTGAGAGGATGGACGTGATCAAATTCTGGCAGCATGTCCTCAGCCAAATCAGTTTGTGGTTCCCGAGTTGAGAACCACATACATCCATGGGGTGCCATCGACGTGGCCAGACTAATAGCTCTGGGGTGGTCTGGAGTTGGGCTGTAATTCATGGTGTGTATTCACAAGGAAACCTGATGGGAAGTCGGCCTCTTGCACTGACTTTGCTTTGAGTGAAAACATACTGAAGAAGGCTGTGGTGAATTAAAATGGAAAGGTGGAGATGCACGAATAGAATTTCTTAGCTGCAGGGCTCAGAGATAGAAATGCCACCCTCTTCCCAGTATGGCTTAGAAGGGGTTGAACACTTGCTCCTGGCAATGAGATGAGTCTAGGATGTGTGTGCTATAGACAGCCCTGCCCGAGTGGGTAAAATCAGTCAGTGGCCCCAAGTTTACTCTGCAAGGAGAATGGTCACTGGGTGCCTCTCTAGAGGAGTAACTCGGGGGGGGGGCGCACCTCACATTTCTGGCTGGATGGTGTTGCAGCATCTCTATTGAGCTAAGACAGAGCTATGCAGATCCCTCTTGACCTGAATATGCATTTGGGGTTGTGCATAGAAGAGCAAGACCAAAGATACTGCTCCCTCAGCCGCCCTGTCCCAATCTAGCTCCTGAGATGAAGTTGTCGTTGAACGAGGGACATCTTGGGCCTTGACTGGTTCCCTCTGAAAACAGCCCCTCTCACCCAGAGTTCTAACACTAGAGCGAGGTCTGCTCATTCCTCAGCCTCTGCTCCTCAGTGACGGGAACCATTACTCCTGGCCTCCATGAATACAAGGAGGAGCAACGAAGGCCAAAATGGGAAAACCACGAGAAACCAGCTGCTTGCACTTCTGGATAAACAGGCTTAGAGTTGGGACGAGAAAGCTGGGAAAGGAAAGACTGAACCGGGTCTTGGTAGGTGCCCAAGCCTCTCCGTAGGTCCAGCCTTGTTCCCTGGGGAAACGCTTGGACTATCAAACACTAGGTGGGACCAGGAAGAACTTTACTAGTGCCTGGGGATCTGATCAGTATGGTTCTCAAGGGAGAAGCATGCAGAATATCTGTGCTCCCCGCAAAATGAGGCCAGGAATCCAAATCTACCATAATCACTTCTAAACTCCAGAGACCAAGCTCCTCTTTTCATAACCTAGATTATGCTACAGGTCTCGAGGCACGCTGTGAACACGAGCTCTCTACAGCAGGCCAGGCCTGGTCCTCGCTACGCTATACACCATATTACATCGCTACCAAGTCAGCTAAGTAGCTAATACGGGCGACTTGAAATGTCCGTTTCCCCCCACATAGACAATGAAGCAAAATGTCTTTATATTAATGAAAGTCTCGGGATTTCCATCCAGGTGCACAATCCCAAATTTGGCATTCAATTTTCATTTCCCTACACGGAAAAGAGAAAGTGACTCACGGAATTCACAGCAGCCAGAAAAGGAGTAGAAAGGACTATGGCTGCAGGCCGGGCGTGGTGGCGCATGCTTGTAATCCCAGTACTTTGGGAGGCGGAGACCGGAGGATCCAGGTTCGCGGCCAGCCTCAGCTACTTAGCGAGGCCCTCAGCAACTTCGTGAGAACTGGTTTCAAAATAAAGTATAAAAAAATAGGGCCGGGGGTGTAGCGCGGAGGTAGAACGCCCCTGGGTTCAATCCCCGGTACCGCAAAAAAAAAAGACTATGGCTGCAAAATGAAAACTGCAGAAAGAGGAGGAGTCTAGAAAGAATCTCGAAGACTGGCTGAGATCTCAATGACCGATTCATGCTGTCGAATTGTTTTTTCCAATTTATATACTATGTGCTCATTTTTCTTGTCTTTGCAACTCCTGGCGCCCAGAACTTGGACACCTGACACTGTAAATGCCCAGCTAACGGCACCTGTGAAAGTGAGGCTTGAGTTGGGAAAGCAGGGTGCGACGGACTATGACCTCTCTGGACTAATGTCCCTGGATTTTTCCATCGTTTTCTTTGGCATCAACTGTCCTAGTGGTTTCAAGCTTTCCCCACTGACCTATTTTCCCCCCAATGTGGTTGCACCTCCTTAGAGGAGGTTAGAGGCGAATGTGCAGCAGGGTCTCTGCCTGCTGGAGCACCTACGGTACAGCTTGTCACGCAGCATGGTCAGGCGCCTCTTCCTTTTGAAAACTAGGCTGTAGCCCCCGCACGTGCATGCACCCAGCAGGGATGGGGTGCCTCTGAAGGTCCAGTGTCGCCTGTGCTACCGATGCTCAGCATGCTTGCTTAATGTGGAGATGACTTCAGAAGATGCAGGGGCCTGAGGTGGGCACCCTTGAAGCTGGGGCTCTCAGGCTGATATATGCAAGTACTAGCAACTGATGAGACAAAGCACTTATGTCCC
The DNA here is from genome assembly GCA_004027185.1 of Glis glis. Lineage (NCBI taxonomy): Eukaryota > Metazoa > Chordata > Mammalia > Rodentia > Gliridae > Glis > Glis glis. The sequence continues at coordinate 18,983 of PVJS01005491.1, forward strand.
CAGGATCACGGTGACAGGGTTGTTTCCTTTCCCAGTACCTTCAGGGGGTGGCTGAAATGTGCTGGGATGAACGGCTGACAGTAAAGTTAGACGTGTTAGAGGCCGGTTTTCCTCTGTGCTCCGGTATCTCAGCGGCTTGGGCAGCTGCCTTCAAGAGATCGGGCCACAAGTTTCTCCAAGTGGATGAGCTTACTGGGGTGGGAAAAGAATTCAAGTAAACCCATTGCACCGAGGCTGCCCGTCTGCCCAAACTGGACCTCCCGATCCAGTGTTTACAGAACAAATACGTACACCTCCGGGATGCCCCGTGGCCCTGGCTTCCCAAGGTTCCCTGCGGCAGCTGACTGACACTCCCTAAGATGGAAGGTGCTCATGGCAGAGGTGCTAGTGTAATGGTTCAGTCCGAAGATAATCAAACCCACAAGCCGAAACATTCCCACGCCTTTATTGACAGGTTCGAACCCGGACCCAAGCACTGCAGACACAGCTGCGAGCAAGGGCCCTGAGCTCTGGGGAGGGGAAGCTTATATTAGTATTAGAAGAGAGGGAGATAAGGGTTAAGATTTTACTTGACAAGCATAATTATAGCAGAACAAAGTAAACGTTTATGGCACACAGAAGTTCCGTTTCCAGATACGGATGTTCCCATTGGGCCCCCAGGATGTTCTCGTTGGGTTCCCCAAAGAGAAACTTTTATCTGAAATGTTCCTGCCTGGACACAGGAGTAGAGCTGGCTTGGGGCAGCTGCTTAGTCAAGCCATCCCCCACCCTGCTCCTGTCCTTGTAAAATGCAGACCTGTTACATTTGCAGTTTTCCTTGCCTAGCTACGTTCAAGCCATATTACAAACTTAGTTATAACTCATACAAAATTATACCTACTTTTAAAGTTTTATCCTGAGTTTATTAGTACATTAGTTATTTAAGAAGAAAGGTTTAACATGTTAGGTATTCATCTAAATTATGAAATGCCCTGCTACACTAGGACCCTGAATGCAGGCTTTTGCTTGGCCTCTTACACACCTCTTTGCTCTTCCAAAAGAAGCCTTCTCAGATGCATGCCTGCTGCCTTTGCCCTCTATTCCGGCAGTGGCCGGAATATTCTGGCACTTATTTACAAATGACAGTATGTGACATCAACCATGAGTGATTAAATTTGCCTTCACCGCGTCTCCATGGAGATTTTAAGTGTTAATTTCTTAGTGGAAACTAAGAAGGGAGCAGATTCAGCAGACAGAAGGGGAGCTGTCCCGCATATCTGATAGAAGCCGGGGCCAACCCCACCAAGCTCCCGGAACGACCTGAGAGAGGCAGAGTGCCGGGCTCCTATGTCCTGTGACTTGTCGCTCTCGGGCCACATCGTGAAATGGGCATGACCTAAGAAGACGGCTTACCAGCTAAGCCCCCTGCCCCCAGGACTGACCACTGAGGAGGGCTGTCGTCTAGTAATTGAAGCTCTTAGAAAGAAGGGCAGTTAGGGGAAGCCGATCGTCACAGCTGGGAAACACGGCCTCCTAGAGTTGACCCCCTCATGCTTGTTCTAGCTCAGATCTTACGAGTGACTCCACCAACCCCCTTCCTCCGCTTCCCATCACCTGTGGCTAGCAGATAGTGTGTAAAAATGGAAACTGCAGCAAGCTGTGGCACGCTCAGGCGATCCTTGCACTGAGTCTCAGGTGACGCACATTGCAGGCAGCTGCCCAAATCTCTGCTAAAACATCCCTAAAGAATCAATAGACAGCCGGGCGTGGTGGCGCACGCTTGTAATCCCAGTACTTTGGGAGGCGGAGACCGGAGGATCAGGGTTCGCGGCCAGCCTCAGCTCTTGCTCTGTCTCTCTCTCTCTCTCTCCCTGTCTCTCTCTCTTTAGGCCCTCTGCAACCTCGTGAGACCCGGTTTCAAAATAAAGCATAAAAAAAAAATAGGGCCGGGGGCGTAGCACGGAGGTAGAACGCCTCTGCATTCAATCCCCGGTACCGCAAAAAAAAAAAAAAAATCAATAGACAGCCAGGCACAGGGGTGCACTCCTGTAATCCTGGTACTTGGGAGGCTGAAACAGGAGGATCGCAGGTTTGAGGCCAGCCTCAGCAACTTAGCAAGGCCCTCCAACTTAGACCCTGGTTCAAAATTTAAAAATATAGACCTGGGGATGTAGCTCAGAAGTAGAACACCTCTGATTTCAATCCCCAGTACTATAAATAAATATTTAAATAAACAAATAAGTAAATAAAATATGCTGTTACTTCCCAGGTCAAATTTCTGCCTCATAAGGTGTATTGGTCAGGGTTCACTAGATTAACAGAATTCACAGAATGAGTATATGAAAAAGGGATTTATTAGATCAGCTCACAATGTAGTCCTGAGTTTCGACTGCACGTGAGGAATCAGTAGCTGGTCGGGCGGTCTAAGAGCTGGAACCTTAGGATTGAAGCAACCACCAATTCAGTCCCGTCCAAGATGTGAAGATCAGGAAGCTCTTCGAAGAAACGATGGTGAAGTTTCAGTTCGAAGGCTGGAGGCCGACGATCTCAGACGAGAGCAGAAGATCAAGAAGCTCTTCAAGGAAACGGCAAAGTTGGAGACTGACGATCTCAAACGAGAGCAGATGCGTTTTCTTCAAGAAGAGTCGCGGCTCCCTCCACACGGCTTTCTCCTTCCTTTTATCTAAGTCCTGCACCTATCAGAACCCTGCTGCCCACATTTAGGGCAGGACTTCTGGTTCAATCTGCTGTTACACAACCAAAGTCACATGATCTTAGGTGGGTCTAGTTGACAAACCAGATCAACCATCACATAAGGTTTGGTTCCCTGGTCAGAAAAACACCCATTAAAGTCTCTGGCGAGGCTGTGAAAAAGCATATTACCACTCATGGTTGAAGCCAGGCACTGTCATTTTCTAAGAGACAGTACCTGTGTGTCCTTGTCCCCAAAGAGAAATGTCCAAAACTCCAAACTGGTGTTTCTGAGTAATTGCGACTTCATTGGGTTGAGTTTCCAAAAGATGGAAGCTCTCCGCTAGCTGCGTTTGGACCTTTGTCTGCTTAAAACTGGGTGGAGGCTGCAGACCAACCTCACGAGATCGGACTGAGTGCATGTAAGAGACTCACTACCCATTCCCAGCTCCGCTGACTGACAGGCTCCGTGTGGCTCAACCTAGAACCAAAGTGGACTTCGCTGCTCCAGTCTAGATCGGCGAGGCTCTTGGGCAGGGGCTAGCTGCACTGAGACTGGGCATAACAAACTGTCGTCATAGTGACTACAGCTCTTAGTAGCGTGGTCAGGGGTAATTCCAATCAACTGGTACAAGTACCTTGTTTAGGTACCCATCTCGGGGTGGGATTGGAGCTTTGGCGATGGGGGAATGCAGCTGAGGAACTGCAGACAGGGAAGAGTGGGCCGTTTGCAAGCTTGCTCTCATAGCTTCAAAGGGGCTGCTCCTGATGGCATTGTCCAAAACCAAGATGGCGGGGGAAGGCATAGCGGGCTGCACCTTGCCTGGAATTCCTACTGACTATGGCAGAATTGAAGGAAGTCCTGGAACTGTATCCTGGGTCAGGACTAGAGAAGGAAGAGTAGAAAGCCAGGAACGGGCTCCCTGGGTGGGCGCCCTACCGTCCATATAGTCTGCCTTTTAAGAAACTGCTGCCGCTGTGGTAGTTTAGCATGGTATCCGAGGGCTGCAGAAAGGTCATAATGCAAGAGGGGGCTGGGTCAGGCCAGGCGAGAGTCGAGCGCTTGTCACGATGCGAGTGTGCGTGGGCACCCGTGCTCTGCAGCAGCCCCGGGTGTGCGTGGAGCCACGTATCACACTTCCCTCGCTCTGAAAGGATGGCTGCTGGTTAGCCACAGCCTGATTCCAAGGCTGAGAGTTAAAATCACCTTTAATGTGGCATGTGGACATCTTGCAAGTGTGTCCTTTCATGAGGGAATCAAAAGCGTTTCAGAAGGGACGTGACCCTCAGCAGCAGCCGCCGCAGCCTATATTCTAGGGTAGGTGTCTGCTGTCATTAATACAAGGTGTAACTGGGCTTGTTTCTGCAAATAAGAGATTGAATTGATGGCAGAAGGCATCCTGGTCTTTTCCCATTGACTGCAGAGGACATTACAGGTTTCCCCTGGACTCTGCCTCTCATGAGAAAAATCAAGACATGCCCTATCAACCCCATGGAAGCCTTGCATCTGAAACTCTACTCGGTCCCTACTCACCAAAGGGGACTACTACACAGCACGTGTCCCCTGTCATAACAGGTGGATCTGATACAACATGTAGAGCAAAGCAGTGTGTTGCTCCCTAATTGGGGTCTTGGTCACCTCCAAGCATTTCTGCCAGATAAATGGCAGGAAGGAACTTAAGACCTACACTAGCCCAACTCCTATGGGGTTTAAGTTTGTTCACGATATCCTAACTCCAGAAGGGAGGATAACCTAAAAGACAGAGAACTTACACCTTAGTCATTGGTTCCCCAATTGTATAGGCAGGAACCCAAAGAGGTGGCGGGCATGTGTGGCTTCACATCTAGAGGCACATAACGGGGAAGGTGCCACTGTTGGCAAAGCAAAAGCTGATCTTAATTGAGATGGACATTAACCCGCTAGAAAGACACCCCTTCCCCTTTGCTTCCCCTTTGAGACGGATCTGTGGCGTAGATATTTGAAACCTTAAATGGTTGACTCGATATTGCACTCACATCCTTTACTACAAACTCTTCTCTGAACTAGGAGACAGTAACATCTCTAAGGCTAGTCTATACTTACGAGTGATCATATATAAAGACTTTCATCTAAAGATTTTCCTTGCCGAGTCTTGAATATCATTGTAGACCGATGACCTCAACCACTTTTGTAGTCAGGTCCTGGTGCAACAATCAAGATCAATCTTTTTTTTAATAAACCACAGAGCGTGCAGAACTGTTGTGACATAGTCCCCGTGCATGTCTGGTTAAATCAGGATTCATGATTCTTCACAAGTGGGGAGCCCAAGTTCGAAGAATGTTCTTTGCCACATCCTACATAGGGATTTCGCTCCTGTTGCATTCCAAGGAAGTTTAGCTGATATGCTACTCAGCAATGAGGAATGTCACTCGACTCCTGCATCATGGTGCAGTTCCTTAGCTAGCACTATCCACTAACGGTCTTATGGGTTGGAAGATGGATGATGTCCAGTCAAGAGCAACTACTACAGCCACTTCCTTGCATAGCCCAGTGACTTGACCAGCGGGGTTGCCCTGCTTGGGCCACCCTGACTCACGATCTCTTGCTGCTCATGGGCAGCAATCCCAGGTTCTTGGGTTATCCTGTCCAATCAGGTGAGCTGCTGATGGAACAGAAGCATCGCGATACACGCCCATCCTGGAAGCGCGCGTGCCGAGGGGGACTCTCCAGTCCCACTGAACGATGAATTGGTATTTTCTGTAGATGGCGCTGGATCTGAAGTTATTTTTTCCTAAACTCAAACTGTGGTGCCATTCTTGGGTCAGGTACTCGTGTGGGGAGGATCAAGCTTCCCCCGGGCAAAGAATCTTCCAGTCACACCAAATCCCCATTGCAGTGCTTAAAAGCGTGTAGTGACCCTCCTTAGTGACAACACCACATGGGGTGTGGCCTTGCCACTCGTGATCCACAGGTAAATCTGACAGTCCCTCGTCTGACTTCAACTCCGGGCTGTATGGACATGTAGCTACTCCACAAGTCTTCCATGCTCACATCAGCCTGGGACATTCACTGGAGTAGTAGGGAAGCTTCTATAATCCCCAGGGCTAGCACACATCTTTCCTGGAATGTGATCAGAGCTTTGTGGAAAAGACAAGGTGCCCATTGGGTACCTGTCTGGATCTCCTGGATTCCTGGACCACTCAGCTCATAACACTTGGAGAAGCTTCTGCCCACGGGGAGTCTTAGGTGGAGCTGGGCAACCCCAGTGGGGCCGGTACAGCTGTTCTCTTGGTGTGATCTGTTCTGTCTTCCAGCTCTGAAGACCACAGCTTCTTGTGAACCCAAGCCTCAAGTGCTCCCTAACCACCAAAATATGCCATTTCAGACGAGTGAGTGAATTCTTCCCTCCCCACAGGACAGGGAGGAATTCTATGTGAAAAGATGCTTCTAGACACGGAGTGTGGATAGCCAGGGAATATACTCAGCCCTCCAATGCAGTCTCCTGCCCTGTCGAGAACCGCGCTTCCCTCCTGTCTTCCAAATGGTCTTGTCAGATCTAAGGTCAGGAGCACCCTTGTGGCTTTCCCACACGTGGAGCCCAAGCCCCTGAAGGGCAGGTAATGACACTCGCGACACATGTGTCTCCAGGAGCCGCAAGACAAAGCTCAGCCACATCCCTTGACCCCACAGGGGGATTACCTTTGCATTTGAAGAGTGGCTCTGGGAGACACAAATACTTGGGTTCAGAGGACTTTTTATCAATGAAAGAGTTCATGTCGGGGGAGGAACGACATCCTCTGATCTAGGGCTGACATAGCCTGTTTATGCTGCTGTGGTATACTTCTATGGCTTTAGTTCTTCTGTCTCCATGGAGACACCCAGGAGACCTTATAAGAATGTCTCCTGAAAAGCAATGAGCTTTTTGAGGCTCAAGCTGTATCTCATTTATGAAGATTGTGACTTGGGAGTCTGTCTAGTTAAAGTAGAAGCAACAATGCTTCTTTTCCCTAATTCCCTTGGCTCAGCTTTTCTCTGCTGTTAACTCTTGACCATTTTACTAGAGAAATGCAGCTGCGTCTTCCACGTGGCTGGGCAGGAGCTGTACTTGGCACCTGAGCCCAGGATGCCAATGTCAGAAACCTAACCTCAGACATCACAGTGCTTAGGGATGAAAAGACAATTCCTCCCACCCCACAGCCCCCATCCACTTCCTAACTTGAGAAATTCTGAATCTGCTCCTGAGATCGGGAGTGGCTTGGGACCCGGGGGTCTCAGAAGGTCAATCTGCTGTGGAGGGAGGGGAAGGCTCTCGTCAGTATGGTCTTGGTCATCCCTGCGAGCGCCATTGTTCCTTGATCATTTCTCCTTCAGCCTGACTCTGCTGTGCTCGGGGCTGTGGCAGAGCAAGCCCTTTGCCAGCATCGGCATGATCCTGAATGCGGTGGTCACCTGCAGAACAGACGAATCCGATGCTAAATATCCTTGGTTTGCCTTTGCCGTCTCAGCACCCACGCGAGCCCCCTGTCACAAGTTCAAGCTTTCCACAGAACCTTTAGACATGTCTCTGTTGGCAAAACCCCAGAGCAAAGCGCATTCCGAGGTCTCGAGAGGGTGCCGTGTTTGTGCGGGCTGCGAATGTGGAATACCCCCACACACGAGATTCCCCTCCGGTGAATTAAGTGTAATGCACAAGTCAGGACTCTAAGAAAAGTTAAATTCCAGGGGCTTTGTGCAAAACTTTGGAATGCAGCATCCTGTGGTCTCCTAGATGGCTTGAAAAATGTCTTTGGTTTTGCTTTTTAAAAAAAATGTTCTAAGCCGGGCGTGGTGGCGCACGCTTGTAATCCCAGTACTTTGGGAGGCGGAGACCGGAGGATCCAGGTTCGCAGCCAGCCTCAGCTCGAGCGCTCTCTCCCTGTCTCTCTCTCTCTCTCCCTCTCTCTCTACTTAGTGAGGCCCTCTGCAATTTCGTGAGACCCAGTTTCAGAATAAAAGTATAAAAAAAATAGGGCCAGGGGCGTAGCACAGAGGTAGAACGCCCTGCGTTCTATCCCCGGTACCGCAAAAAAAAGTTTTAGAAAACTATGGAACTAGACAGAACAGACCCAAGTCAAACAACCGTGACTGTCTTGTCTTTGCCCACTTTTATCCTGTTCTGAAGCATACATTGGGCCGCAACCTCACAATCCTGCAGCATGTGTGTGTACGTTATACCCAACTTCAGACAACAATCGACACTTTTATACCCCGCAGCAGCTGAATTCCATAACACCAATCTTCAGTCAAACTTCGTTCTTAAACCTCACAATTTTCCTCCGACTCAAATCAGGACCCAAATATGAGTGAGACACTTGTGGATGGCCAACATAACAAGTATTCTCTAAATGTTGTAGAGGGTTTGGGTTCTATCTTTTCACCTGACTACACCTTTTCCTACAAAGGATGAGCCATAGCCTATAGCCGTCCCATATCTACGGCCACCTGTTTCTCTTCCTGTGGCCCTCTAGAAAGCTCTGTCTTACGTTTTCTGGAAGAGACAGGCACTCCTGCACTGTTGGGTTTTCATTTATCCACTTGGGATTCTCTTCTACCCACGTTTGGGAGCACTAACGATGTGGAGAATCCTTAATACCCACAAAAGGCTTCCTGTCCGTAGGTGGCACTGAGGACCGGGGAGCCGAGGAAAGGGCCTCAGTTGCTGGGCACCAACTTTGCAAGGCATGGCATTGACTGAGCCGAAGCTTGAATAGTAGCTGAGCTGGTTCTGATCTGGCCAGCACGTGCCCTTGGGGCTCTTTTTCTCAAATTCCTTCCCCAGTTCCCCTAAGTACAGTAGGGGAGGCTTCCCACTAAATCTGGCTTTGCCGATCCTGAGAGCCCAATGTAATGACCTCCATTTTCGGGTGAGAAAACTGCATGTGGGGTTCTAGGAAAGGCTTAATCTCTTGTGATACTGAGGTGGTTGGGAACCTGAAAATTGGGCATCAGGTGGGCACCTTGTCACCATGACTGACTCCTGAGAGGCATCTACACACATGCGCCATCTTGATCAGGAGATTTTCCTCCAACACTGAGGGCAGTAGCTGAGGTCGATAGAGTAGCATGAGCCGGGCATGGTGGTACACACCTGTAATCCCGGTATTTGGGAGGCTGAAACGGGAGGATTGCATGTTCAAGGTCAGTCTCAGCAACTTAGTGAGACCCTGTTTCAAAATAAAAAAAAAGAGGGCGGGGGGTGTGTAGCTCAGAGGTAGAAAGCCCCTGGGTCCAATCTCTAGTACCACACAGTAGCATGAACAGCCAATGACGACTTTGTGAACAAGGCCCCCGCCCTTAGCTTGGGGGTAAAAGGAACAGCTTCAGAGACTTCACTGCCACAGAGACTGAGACATTGCTGAGCTGCTCCACTATGGAGGCTCTGAAGGATTGCTGCTTGAACATCCCTGGACTGGGCTGTTGCTTCTCGGAGAATACAGATGTTCACTCTATGGCTATCGAAACTCCATTGTAGGTTATAAACAAACCAAGGAGTATCTCTATGGAAATGCCCATGTGGCTCATCAGGGCTGGTTAGCCCAGGGGCTCTTGGCATGATTAGGATGCTAAGGAGCAGGTAGATGGGTTTTATATGTACTGTCTACCACAGCCCTGACACTCATGACTTCTCAAGAGGTGGCAAAGAGAGACTGATGACTTCTTGCCTTACACCTGGGGTCTTAGTAGCCCCATGACCTTGCTATACAAACCGTGAACTTCTGCCAGAAAGGGGGGGGATTCCTCCATGTAAGACTTAGAGAATTGGAATTTTGGCTCCTCCCAACCATGAAGGATGACAACATCAAGAATAGATGTTGCATTAGATACTGACTCATCTCCTGCAAAAGTGTGAAGTCTCAGTCACTCTTCAATGCCTTTCGGGTTATCCAGAGAGGGGAAAGTGAATACTCTTGCTGACATATAGAGGACAAAATAATCAATGTTCTTTTGGAGTTGGAAATGTCGCAGAGAAATGAAAAGCGTTCATAGATGCGTTGAGCGGGATGGCGGCTCTCTAAGGGCTCTAAAGAGCCTGGACAGCAAAAAGTGGGCTGATAAAGAAGGCTGTGTCACCTTGCAGCGACCCCTCCTGGAGGGCCATTGGAAATGCAAGGTCCACCAAGGCGGTTTCTGACCCAGAGAAGACGTGCAGGCAACACTTGGGCCTCACGCGCTGGCACCTGATCGGGCACAACTGGCGAGGCTCGTGAGTCAGGGCAAGGCCGCCTCCACTGTTATCTAGTTCCTCCAGGGACGTGGCGTAAGTGCTTGGGAGCAAATAGCTGGTGATGTCGATACGCTCTCACAGCGGAGAACCGCCAGCCATAGCCACGGTCTGGAACAGGCTGCCGAGCTTCTTGGGTCGCTGCCTGGGAGAGACCAGGTTATGAAATTCTGGAAGTGGCTGAGATGACTGAGGTGGGAAGAATTCAAGTAAATGCACTGGGATATGTTGTAACCTGAGGGTGTCCCAGCCACCCGCTGCCAAAGCTGTCATACATGGCAGCTCTGGTCTTCCAAGACGCTCCTTGGTGACAGATGGGCACTTCCCAAGACAGGTGTCTTGCACGGCAGACATGCAGAGAGAGACCCATGGCGCCAGGACTCTGGATGCTGGCTTCCACTCAGCCTCTTACACACCTCTTTGCTCATCCAAAAGGGGCACCGTCAGGTGGAGGCCCGGATGCTTTGACCTCCTAGTCTGGCGCTGGCCAGCGTGTTCTAGGGATTGATCCCTGGGGAAACAGGATTGGGCAGGCAGAAGGGGCACGCTGTTGCGTGCACTTGACGGAAGACTTGGCTAGGTCAAGGTGTTCAGAAGAGAAGGTATGACATGAGTAATAACAAGAACAAGCAAGAACATTGGGCCAACCAGTCTTACTAGGTCACTGTCAGGCATCATGTCTGAAAATAGGCTTGACCTAGAAGTCTGACCCCATGGGCCTAGAACAGTCCCCATCCCCATGGGCTGGCCACTAAGTGCTGACCGCTGGAAAGTGAAGCTCTCAGAACGCAAGGCACAAGGGCAACTGGGAGCCCCATCCCAGCTCTGCCACAGTTAGTGGAACAGAGAATGACCAGAGTCAAGATCTTTCTCCTTTAGAGTGCTTGACCCCAGATCCCCTGCATTGTGAGGGACTCTGTCAAACCACTTGGCTTCCCATCTCCTTTAGCAAGGAAAGTGTGCAAACCTGGAGATTTCAGTACATTAGGATCAAGGCGGTCAGTTCCCTCTGTGCTGGGGATTGAACCCAGGACCTTGACCATGTGAAGCGCATACTCAACCACCGAGCTACCTCTCAGCCCCAAGCTGGTAGGTTCTTAATAAAAGGAACTTACAGCATTTAATTGGATACACCCATGAGCACGGTACGGTAGAAAGCGAAGGCAGTTTGCAATTCATAAAATATGCATGTTGGAGGGGGATGCCAGTCTTTTCTTGAATATCCCTAAGGGATAAAGAGTTAACACCATTTCCCAGGACCTCTTTCTGCCTCATTCTGTATACTGTCCTGGTCAAAAAGCAACCATCAAATATTTTATAGATACTCTACCATGGTGAGTATTGTGATCTATGCAATTGATGCTGATTTTTTTCCAAATAATTTGTAAGAAAGTATTTCTGGTCAGGAATCAGTCTTACGTTAGACCAAGAAAAATGTGGGATCCAAACTGGCATTCTGAGTACCTGGTGACTGGCTAATGTGGCCCAGGATCTTCATTGGCCGTGCAGGGATCTTAGTATGTCTAAAACCAGGTGAGGCTGTCGATCCAGTCGAGTACAGCTAGACTTGAGTATAAACTGTAAAGCTATTTGTACTCCCCACTGCTAGCTCCACGGGCTGATGGCTGGGGTCTGGGATTAAAATGTGTGGTTTTTGTCTCCCAAGCTCAAATCTATGAGGCTTTCCTGGTCAGGAGCACAGGTGCCCACTGGCACTAGAGTGAACCGCCAACTGCCCCGTAGTTACTACAGCTTTGCTTCCTACCACGGGCGGGGTATTTCCAGTGAGGTGGTGTATTCCTTTTGTTAACCCCATGGGGGCCGGATCTTGGGAGATGGAGGATTATGGCCAAGGTGGAGCTGCAGATGGGGGTGGCGGGGACGGTTTGCTGTCTGCAGACTTGGTATCATCGCCCAGCTCTGGGAACGAGCTGATCTTGGTGGCATTGCCTCCACCCAGGGTGGTATCCAGAGAAAAGTGTGGTCTGCAGCACCTTGTAGTTCACCTAGCCACCCCTGAAGACTGCAGCAGCACTGGAGGAGGAAGCTGGGGCACAAAGTATGACTACAGAAGGGAGAGAAAGCTAGACAAGGAGCCATTGTGGGTGTGGAACACACTGGGCTATCTGATCTGCATTTAAAGCCATAATAGCTATGGCTGTGATCGTTCTGCATGGAAGTGGGGGGGTTCTACAAAGAGGATCAAGTACGAACAGGCTGGACCATGACAGTGCAGGGATGGCTGTGGTCATGGTCTTGGGGTCGCCGTGCCCCCAATCATTTTCCACCCTCGTGCTTGCAGAAGTGCCCAGTGGAGCTGCACAGTTACATGTCCTGCACCCTGAAAGAGTGGCTACCGGTTAACCACGGTGTCCAGATGTGTCCAGAAAATCTCCTGGATGACCCATTTCCACTTCGAGAAGAGAGATGGTAATATCTGTCCAGAAGCCTGGTGCAGTGATGGTGGCCTGATGGCTCATAGCTCTATCTGGCTCTCTGGAAAGAGAAGCAGGACTCGGATGAAGCGGCCTTCCTCCTGTCTCTTCCTCACGGCTATCGTCTCCTTGATGCGCTCTGGCCTATTGACTGGCCGTGTGCTCGTGGGGTTTCACTGGCTCTTGGCCCCATTGGCACTCGAGTGCCATCTTGGATAGATAAATACCCATACAGGGCTGACCTGTCTTAGCTCTTGGTCACTCTTCTCTAATCCACTGTTTGGCCAACAGCTGAGCATGAGACATGCTCTGCTTCACGCATAGAGGTAGAGAAACCCCGCCACCGTGAAGTCGCTCTCACCATGGTGGCTCTTGTACATGTGAGCTGGCTTCAGAGCCCTGCTGTGTTTCTTGACCTTGTCTTATCACAAATTCTGTTTGATGCAGGCTTCTTCATTGGAATTGTCCAAACGCTGTCTCCATCCCTGTCCTTGCGGGGGTGCCTTCAAGCACCATGCTGCGTTCACGGGTAGCTTAAGCCACGCTGCTTGTGGCTCCAGCTGTGGCCACCATTTCCTCTGTCTTTGCTTGCAGTTCCAAACTGGCTGACCCCGAAGAGGGGGATACTCTGGGGTGTTGTGGCAATGTAACCTCGAGGTTTCTTAATATATTTCCAGACAAGGGGACTGTTGCCTTGCATTTATGGGAATGACAACAAGATGTTATAAAAGAGAAATGAAGTGTGTAGTATACCTTGCTAACATTGTTGACCATGAAGAATTTGAGGAGTCAGTCTAGGAGTTAAATTTGCCTTTACTGCGGCAGTTAAATTCATATAGATGTACTTGTTGCAGCCTTCTCTCACCACTGTGACCCAAAGTACCTGATGACCACAACCTAGAGGAAGGAGAACTTACTTGCTCATGGTTGTAGAGATTTTGGATCCATGTTAGACTGACTTTCAAATAGAAGCCGGGGTGGGGAGCAGAGAGGAGAGAGATGATCAGCTCATGGCATGGGGGAGAGACGAGCAGGATGCTGCAGCAGCCTGCCCAGGAAACGCCCCCATGGTCCCTTCCCTAGCAACCAAGTCCCACCTCCAACATGGCTGCCTTGTCTACCGCATGAGGTCTGGTGAGCATTCTAAACCCCAACCACAGCAGTGCTTTAATGAAAGAAAATCAAAGGTGTTATTTTGAGAGGACGTGATGCCCTCACCAGCCCCACCATTAGCAGCAGCCTCTGTTCCGCTTCTTACTTCTGTCACTTCAAGGGAATGTCCACTTCAACCCAGGAACACCTGGGCTCATTTCTGTACATAAAGCACCCTGGTCTCTTAAACTGACAGACTCCATGTTTTTCCTTGTGGGTTTTTTCCTCATCTCAGAGAGGTAACTAGATCGTGAAGGCATGCCCCACCAGCCCTGCGGAGGCCCCCTCTGAAACTGTCATCAGTTTCTGGTCACTAAAAAGACTAAACAACACAAGTGACTTTGTCTCCTGTCACTACTCCATGTGGATCTGGCACTTGGAACGTCTGGAGAGAGGCAGGGTCTGATTTCTAGCAGTCCTTCACCTCGGTCACCTCCAAACAGACCTCCCAGAAAAGTGGTAGGAATGTCTTCCCAGTGCTTCTTCCCCCCACACCCATGATAGGGTAATAACAAGGGAACACCCTGTGAAAGAGAAGTCCCTGATTTCTCCACTAACCAGGTTCAGGTCACATACATCTTGGCAAGAACCCACACAGCTGGTGGACTCTTACAGCACCATGTCCAGAGGAACATGGCAAGAGCTGTGCCTGTGGAGGGCAGAGGTTCACCTCGTAGTTAAGAACATCCATCCATTGGGAAGGCATCTCTTCATGTGACTCTGTGGAATGAGTAATACCTTGGGAAATGATTTACCTAATTTCACCAAAATCCTTTATCACCGACTGACTCATGGATCAATGTGGTGGAAACTTCTAATTCTGTCTTACACTTTAACATGTAATCCTCAGTGCCTCTACTTCCCCTTTGAATAGCATCATAGATTTGGATTATGTTGAACACTTGTATTTTTAGGATTCTTTGTCCAGCAGGAGTCCCTTCCACCTGGATACTGTCACATGTTACCCTCCATTCCCAGTGTACTTCCTTACTTTATGGCAACGTTGCCCATCCTGGAATTTTCCTACTCCAACCCACAACTGTCCTCTTTCAGTGGGGAAATACCTGGAAACCCACGTAAGTCCTGGCTGGGTTGTGGCTCCAGGAAGGACCTGTATTCTTTGAATTGAGCTAAAACATGTAGAACAGTGGTGAAGAGAGACACCTATCTGGCTAAATATTTTATAATAGTGATTCTGAAGGATTGGAGCTCAACCCAGAGGACTGTTCTCTGCCACTTTCTGTACATGGTCAAGTACATCTGTCCCTTGGTAGGGAATCTTAGTGCTATTAGTCAATGAGGAGGAATCTACCACTTCGTTGGCATGGTAATTCAGTTCCTAGCCCACAGAGAGCGTCCGTTAAAGGTCCTATGGGGACTAAGATGGAAAAATTATCATGAAAGGATCAGTTACTTTCCCAGCCATCTCCTTGACTAAGCTGATCAGCCGTGTTTCCCAACCGTGGGTCGCTTAGTCGCCATCTCTTGGCATGGTTTGGCCATCCGTGTCGGGCTGTAGTACCACCACCCGATGCTATTGTATGGAGTGATGTTGAGGTCATGCATTACAGGGCATGCCCGTGCTCAGACTGAGCTCGCTGAGGGAGTGATTCTCAAATCCGAGCCGAATGATCTGGTCTGTCTTCAGGGCTGGATTTGAAAGTTGCTGGTTGTCCCCTTCCCCAAGTTAAAACCATGGTATCCTTCTTGAGTCACTTGTGTGAGCAGTAGGACCAAGTTTCCAATGGGCCAAGAACATGTCACAGTGATAGCAAATCTCAAGGTGCTTGCAGATTGATCCAAGAGTGTGTGACTCTCCTTGGTGGCAATGCAGCATTGTGTGTGGCCTTGCTACTTCTCAGCCACCAAAGGTAAATCTGACAGCCCCTTGCCTGACTTAAGCTCAGGGCAATGTGGACATGTAGCTACTCTGATCAGACCTCATTGTATGTGCTGACTTTAAAGCTTCCTCGCTGTGAGCTCCTATCAACCCCACGCTAGACAGACCTTTCTTAACTATTAGTAGGCATCTGTTGAGTCTCATCCACAATTCTATTTGGTGTGAGATTGGCCTTGATCCTCCTGAGATTCCAACCATTAGGCTGCTCTTAATACTGGGAGAAGCTGCTCTTCAAGGGAAGTCTTGGTATGGAACTGAGAGGCCCCCATGGGGGCCAAGAACAGAAGTTCTTGCTGGTGTATTTTATGTCCTGTCTTCCAATTTCAAACACGAGCTTCTTGTAATCCCAATCCTTATCGGCATCCATGCTACCAAACCATCGTATTCCAAATAAGTGACGTAAGAGAAAGTCCATGGGCCAGGGAGGAATTCCATGTGGAAAGATGGAAATAGTCCAGGGACATCTACAATCCTCAAGTGAGCTTTTTACTTCATCGAGAGCTTCGCCCCTCTTCTCCTGTAAACTTATCGTCAGCCCTCCGAGGTCACAGGCAGACTCTTGATGTTCGCTCTGTCAAGAGTTGGAGCCCCCAAAAGGCAGACACTGGCACTTGGGTTGTGATTCACTGCAAGACAGAGTGTAGCCAGCACCTTTAAATGCTTGATGACATTTACTTGGGTATAGCTGTGGCATTATTGGGGTTCAGAAGGTCTTTGACAATGGGAAGCTTCGTTTCAGGTGGGAAGAACTCCAACTGTGGTCTTCTGACATGGAAACTGTCTACGCTGGTGAGGTATGCTTTTATGGCTTCTCCCTCTCTAGTTCCGTTAGAAGGCTGGGAGACCTTATAAGAAGGGGTAGCCATGGGCTTTTGCAGGTCAATCGAAGCTGTAGCATGTCTATGAAGATCATGTATGATTCTCAGGCCAGTTATTTGAAGTAGAAGTAAATGAAACTTCAAATTTTAATTCCCCTCTCTCAATTTCTCCCTGCTTGTAAACTTCTGACCATCTGGCTAGAGAAACGCAGCTGTGTCCTCGACATAGAGGTTGGGGAGGGGACTACAGCTGGCATCTGAGCACAGCGACGTCAGGTCTTGGCAGATAGCATCTGCCTGAGATGCCAACCTTGGGAACTGAAAACTTGGCATGGAAGAAGCTGGCCAGGTTTATCTGACTCATCTCCCATAGATTTCCTAATCCCACACAAGCTTAAACTTGGTCCTCAAAGGGAGTGACTTGGCAACTGGATGCACAAATAGATACCTCTCTCTGGAGGGAGCATGGGGCTACCATCTGGATTCCTCAGGGGTCCTTGTGGTTCTGTTGTTCCAGATCAGTTCTCCCTCACCTTGACTCTGGAGCATACCTACGCGTGCAGACCCAGTGGGATCCTCCTGACTGCCAGACAAGTTTTCTTTCTAGAATCGACACTATGTGGGTATTGGGTTCCTTTTCCACCAGGAAGAGAAAGCCCGTCATTTCCATGGATGTTTTTGTAACACAGACCTAACGTTGAATGTTCATAAAGTGAATGTCCCTGGCCTGCCATAATTGCCTCCGTGTAGATGCAAGCTCGTTCTCATCGGTTGAAGACTCCAGTTGAAATTTAAACATGCATGTTAGCAAAAAAAAAAGGCAGGAACATGCAGAGTACTCTGGAAGGTGACTTATTCTTGAAGACTGTTCATGCAGAATTCTTGTGACACTCCCAGAGATTCACCTTCTCTTGAATTGACAGTGTTCAGGTCAGGACCATGGAAGAGGTGAATATTTCAGGGAGTTTGTGCATAACTGTGGAATATAACACACCCTGGGCTTCTGTGTGGTCTGCAAAGTTCTTGATTTTGCCTTTTAAAACTTGCAGAAAGCTGGGTGTGGTGTAATTCTAGTACCTGGGAGGCTGAAACGGGAGAATCACAGGTTTGAAGCCAGCCACTGTGAGACCCCATTTCAAAATAAAAAGGGCTGAGGGTGTAGCTCAGAGGTAGAATGGCCCTAGGTTCAATCCCCAGTACAAATACATATATCTTCAGAATCCCAGAACTTAGGGTAGTGGCTTTACTGAGGATTAACCATATTCAGCGACATTGACTTGTGGTGAGTCTCAGTTCTTGTATCCTCTACCCTTCCATCAAGCATCCCTGTGAAGCAAACATTGGATAGCCACTTCATATTGCAGCTTGCACACACATTTCTTAAGACCATATTCATAGCATCTTTAACATACCTGAAACATAAAGCGAACTGAATTTCTTTATCAAATAACCCTTAAGCAGTCACACTTCAAGTTACTATCAGCATATCTTTCTTGTACACGACTCAAATTTGGATCCAAATATGGTTCACCCTTGTAGCTGGTAGACCTTGCATGCCGTTGAAACGTGGAGTTTTTCCTTTTGTCCCCTGGCCCCATTTTCAAAATACTAGATGGCTAATATCCTACAGATACCACTAACATCTATGTCTATTCATGTGGCCCTCAGAAAGTTGTCCTCATTGTTTCCTAAAAGAGGCATCCGACTTTGTAGCTTGCTTGCGTTTCCTTTGAGATTCCCTTGGCTACCCCTAGCTTAGACAAAGAGTGATGGGGTGGGGAGAATCCAAAATCTACAACCCCCGAAAGATGTCCTTTCTGTGGCGCTGGGGACTGGGGTCAGGAGAAGAGGGCCTTGGTCACTGAGCACCAGCTCTTCAAGACTAGGAATTGACTGAGCTATTGGATCCTTAGTAGCACTTGGCTCTCTGAGCTCAGCAAAGGATGCTGGGTATGAGGTCGAGCCTTTCGATATCTTCCACCTACCACAGCCTGTCACTCACAGCTCTTCAGATGAGAAAGACTGAAGGGCTCGTCCTGTTAGCTTGGCTCTAGGCCTGACTGCCCTGTGGTACTGACCGAGGAGTCCTGGCCACACAGGAAGGTTTGACTGTGCACCAGTGACGGGTGAGGGAAGATGTTGGAGTGTCCATTCCAGCCCTGCGTCAGGGCCTGATGCTTCTCCCAGTTCCTGGACTGGTATGTCGCCTGTCACTCCTTAATGCCTCTTATCCAAGGCAAAGAAGCAAATGTAGCTGCTACAGAGAGGGTGAAGTAGCCTGGCTGTGATGCCCCAATGTGAGCTTAGAAATGCTGCAGAGAAAGGGAAAGCACTAGATAGGTTTCGTGAGGAGGAATCTGGAAGGCCAAAGAGTCTTAGCGGAAGGCCCCGCCTCATGGGAAGCCTCTCAAAAAGCGAGGTTTTACCCAGGCTTGGTTCCGAGCCCAGAACAGGCAGTCCCATGAGACCTGGGATGGTGCCAGGAGAGGTGAATTGACCAGAGGGACCTTTTTTTGTCACAGCTCAGAGCCAGAGAATGGTAAAGCCTTTAACAGGCAAATCCCAACCGGCCCATGGAGCTCCCCGTAACCCAGGCTTCTCTGGGACATGAAAGAGGTTGTCTTTCTCCCTATGTTCAAAGTGTCAGGAATACTGGGGTGGGAAGGACAAGGAGAGTGTACGACCTCTAACATAGAGGGCCTTCACATCGCTCTCCAAACACTCCCGTCTGGAAGGCAGGACCCCAAGCGGGTCTACACTGGTCCTACCAACCATGCAGTGTTCAAGTTTTTGCGAGAGTCTAACAGAATGTAGGATAATGCCTAAGTCATCCTAGACTCCTTGGTTCCTCCTTATGAAGTTTTTGTTTCCTTCTGAAGTTGTGATTGAGTACTACTTAGACTCCCATGAACATGTCAGGTACTTATGGTGTCCCATCTAGATGCACATTGCCAGGTGTCCCGCTCTGGGCACGTGGGGACTGCTCCTTCGTGGAACTGAGGATTTTTTCTTTGTAAATATTGCTCTCCTTTCTGGGTGGCTACTACATATGGGATAAATATCTGAGATCCTTAAATGTTTTATTATACTCAATTCTATTAACATGTTGAATGAGGTATATAACTTAGCACTTCAAATTCAATGGTTCAAATTAGACTTATGCTTATGACCCCCCTTTGAACACATATTAGCTTCAGGGCAGCTCCAAAAGGAACCCCAAAAGGGAAGAATATGGCTGATTCGGTCCTCAAAATTTCACTTGGCAGAGTGAATTTCTAGTCAATGTCAGGGAGTATAAGATGTGTGTGTATAGATCATAAGATGGAAAATTCAGGCCGGGTGTGGTGGTACATGCCCGTAATCCCAGTACTTGGGAGGCTGAGATGGGAGGACTGCAAGTGCTAGGTCAGCCTCAGCAACTTAGTAAGACCCTGTTCCAAAAATAGAGTAAAATAGGGCTGGGGGTGTGGCTCAGAAGTAAAACACCATTGGATTCAACCACCAAAAAAAACATTCTCCCTCCCACCCCCATGGGTGAGCCAGTGGTGCCGGCCCTCACTGGGCTGTCAGCGTTGTTGGATCTCTTGTTCAGGTGCTACTGTTGGCACCCAGGATCCAGTAAGGTGGTAACCACAGAATGGCACCTGGCATCCTTCCTGAAACTGCTCACTGAGGAGACTGACTCCAACTCCAGCCAGATCATCAGTATGTTGACGCTGAAAGGTGCTGGCCTCACATGCCCAGCGTGAAATGGCTCCATCGGTGCCCTGTAGGACCAGGCTTTAATCTCCTGCGGGTCCCACCTCGGCCACACGGGGGTTTGCTTGCTGAGAGCTCCTTATGGTTCCCCTTGAATACAGGGCACAAGAGAAAAGGCTGAGTGTCCCTTGCATAGTTGAGGCCCAGGGGGGACAGAACTCCATCCGTTAGATGTCCCTCTCCAGCCCTCGCCTTCTGGTCTGAAATCCTCTGGGGCTTTGAGCTGTTAGGTCTGACGTGGGCTCCCGCTGTTTTCTCTATCTATGTCCTAAGCACACGTTACAGACAGCCTGTTGGTTGTCTGTCCTGATAACTTCTTGGGTTCCCTGAAGTCTTGGGCTATTAGACTCTTGAACTTTGGCGTCTCGGGGAACTTGACAGCTGAGGACAGCTCCAGGGCTCTGCATCTGTCTTGGATACAGACGTGTTCCACTGGGTTGAAGGGGGGCTCCTTCATTCTTTCTTGATGCTTGGCCTGGGAGGTGTCAGACTTCCGTGAGCTCAAGCCCTGTGTGCACCCAGCCAAAAGAACATTCTCATAGACAGGAGGCCATAGGACTGTCAGAATCATTATTCCACAGATTCCTAATCAGGACAGGAGAACGCCCAGGAACATGTCTAATGGCTGAAGCAGGGTTTCCTGTACTGCCGAGAGACTGGACCTCTGTCCCCTCTCCTGGTTCTGTGCAGCCAGACTTCCGAGGTCACAAGCAGCCTGGTGGCTTTTCCCGTTGGCAGTTAGGGCTCCCGAAAACCAAAAAAGGATGCTGGTGGCAACTGTGGGTTTTTAATCCTGGACAGGATACAGGATTCAAAACCAACCACAACCCTTGGCCTCTCAAAGCATCCATTTTTCCAGGAGGTAACGAGAGCAGAGTATTGAGGCTGAGGGGTACTGATTAACGACAGCATGGTAGTTGCAAGAAACCGAGTTGGCTTTATCCGGGAAAAGCAGTAATGTTCCAACTCTGGCTTCTCTTCCATGGTCCTCCTGCCTCCACAGAGAAGCCCTTGAGTGTCGTGGGAAGGGACAGCAATGAGCTGCTCCGGCTGGCAGAGCTGTGCCCGAAAACGGAGTCATGATTTGTAGCTCTCGGGCGCGTTGTAGGAGGCGTAGGAAACGAGGCTGCTTGCTGGCCTCCTGAGCACCTCTCCTTTCGTATTTCTTTCTGCTTGTTGATTCCTGACCATTTCGTTGGAGGGGAAGATAAACCACGGCTGTGGCCTCCATGGAAAGGCGCCTTGAGGAACGGCCCTGGCGTCTGCGCGCAGGCAGGCTGAGGCTCGGTGGGTAGAGTTGCCACAGACCCCAGTGCAGAGGAGAGGAAAGCAGGTACCAATGCCCCTGAATGGACCCCCACCCCATCCATTCCTACCTTGACCTCCTGGCCGTGGTCCTCAGGTGACCAGTGATGTGGAACTGGGGGCGTGGATGTGACCTCCAGTCTCCAGCCTACATTGCATCGGTATCTCTGTGGGCGCCATTGTTCCTGGGCGAGTTTCTCCTCACCTTGACCCTGGAGCCCACCTCGTGGCGGCCTCCTTGCTGTGTTGGGCAGGCCCCCTGCTGATACTGCCCCCCCCCTGCTAGGTTAGTGTCCCCTCCTATTGAGTAGGAAAACACCGGGCACGGTCACCGCGTCTTCCATGTCAGATGGCTGAGGCCGAATGTCCCTGAGGTGGTCATCTTTGGTTTGCCATTGGTTTATTGGTGTCCATCCAGGTTCGTTTTGGATGTGAGACTCCAGTCGGGACTCTTAAGGACCTTCCTACTTCCCAAAACAAGAAGGCAAGAAAAAATACTTAGAGTTGGATCTAGGGTGACATTGTCAGAGAAGGTCAACACGGAATTCTTAGAACACCCAAGAGATCCCACTTGAGCAATGTAACAAAGCACACAGGCCAGGGGCCCAGGGAGGGCAAAAACGGATACCAGGAGACTTGGG
Organism: Glis glis; assembly: GCA_004027185.1. Taxonomy (NCBI): domain Eukaryota; kingdom Metazoa; phylum Chordata; class Mammalia; order Rodentia; family Gliridae; genus Glis; species Glis glis. The sequence continues at coordinate 40,904 of PVJS01005491.1, forward strand.
AGAAATGACATGGGACAGAACAGGGGCTGGTCTTCCTGGCTGGCATGGTTCTGGTTTAAAAACAAAACAAAAATGTTACAGGAGCTAGGGATGATGGCACGCACGCCTATAATTCTAGTATTTGGGAGGCTGAGACAGGAGAACCACAAGTTTGAAGCCAGTCTCAGCAACTTTGTAAGGCCCTCAGCAACTCAGTTGAGACCCTGTTTCCAAATAAAGAGGGCTGGGGGTATAGCTCATAGGTAGAATGCCCCTGGGTTCCATCCCAAGTACTGCAAAGAAACTGTTACAGGAACTTCCATCTTTCCCGTGAACAAGACTCGAGCTCATAGACCATGACTTGAGGCGAGTCTTGTCTCTTCTGTGTATCTACCCACTCCTATTCCTGCATCATTTTGAAGATGGCAGACCTCGGTTTCCTTCATACATGCTGCAGGATATAACAGGGATCCCTTAAACTTAGGACCATTAACCACAACGTCTTTACATGAATGAAAACGTTCTCAGGATCAAATAACCTATAAGCAACTTATAAGTAACATAACACTTAACACTATGTGAATCGCCCAAATACTGTCCACAAATTTGCATGTGTATGATGATGCAAATACCCTTCAAATTGGAATTGTAAGGGTTCCCATTTTTCCTGAGAATTGTTTTTTCCCCTAAAATGATAGCCTGTATCTTAGCACAAATTTCTATAATAGCTTCTCATTCCTCTGACATATGTCCCTCTGGAGTTAGAGGCTCACCATTTCCAGGACTGTCATTCTGCATCTTTTTTGGGGGGGAGAGGGTTCATCCTTCCAGTTGAGATTTTTCTCTTCTACCCAAAGCTTGGAGTGGAAGTGATATGGGAAGCCTTGTTTCTAGAAAGGACGGTGTCATACCATTATTTGTGGGATGGGGACACGGAGAGGAAGACATTGGTCACTGGGCACCGAGTTTACAAGATGAGGCATGGATGGAGCTGCAGGGTCCTTGATGCTCTTGGCTGCAACCTCACCAGAAAGCGTCCTCCTGGCGATGGGTCTCCTTCGCCTTTCCGGATTTCCCTCTGAATACAGGTGGTTTCCCCTTAAATCTGACTTTTCCAAGACACAGCATTACAACACACTGGCCTGAGTTTGGGGGAGAGTGACGCGTGTTGACGCACGTGTGGGCAGCTAGAGAAGACCAATCTCCCGGACACTGGGTGGCTGGGGCACCTGATGACCAGGCGTCAGCTGCGCTCCCCCGCCGGCTGGGACTGCTTAGACATCTACCACATATCATACACCTCACAATCAGCGAGTCGGAGGCTCGTGGTGGGGGCTGAAGAACGGTGAAGCTTCCAGCTGCGGAGTTTGACTTCTGGGAAAGCTGCTCAGATATTACCCCCAAGCGGAGCGAGTCCTCATAGCTCTGGGGTCAGGCGGGCAATGGGTTCCTCGTTGCCCTTAATTAAGGCTTTCCAGGGTGAGGCCTGAGTCCCCAGATCAAGGCTCACCATAAACATTGTTTTAGACATGCTGACGCTGAAAACCATGTGCAGACGTGGTCAAGCAACGGCTACCACCGAAGCTCCCCGTGGTGGGTGACCAAATTACCTGCAAGTGTCTATAATGACTGCTCCATGGCCGATCAGGGAGATCAGCCAGGGGCTTCGTGGGAAGAGAATTCTAGGCACAGTTGGAGCATTTTCTCTGCTCCCCGACACATGCACGGCTTCTCAGAGTTTCTATCCTGTTAGTGGGGATCATAGGAGCAGAACTGCTCCCCCGCCCAGAGGAGGGGATGTGTACGGAAATACTGGAGGGTCCCTCCTAGCAGCTGTGGAGGACGACAGAAGATTTCAAGGACAGATACTGACTCCTCCCCCTCCAGTTGCGGTGTGTTTGTGTGTGTGTGTGTGACAGTTATTCCTTAGTGACAGTTATCCTGTCAAGGTAACAAGAGCTATGTAACTGATGCATTGGGGTGACCGATTTGAAACTGGACATATAGCAATTTAAGGAAACACTTGAGCCAGGCACAGTGGCGCATGCCTGCAACGCCAGTACCTGGGAACCTGAAACAGATCAGTTTTGAGGGCAACTCCTGGTAACTTAGAACCTGTTTCAAAATTCTAAAGGGCTGGAGGGTGTATTTCAGTAATTGGCTTCCCCTGGGTTCAATCCTCAGTACCACACACACACACACACACACACACACACACAATACAGGCACTTGATCATTTTTAGAGAAGTAAATAATAAAACATGTAAGGATGAGATGGCAGTGGCAGAGACTGACCCATGATTGCAGCTTCATCCCTGTGACTGTCTTCACAGTGAGGTCCCATCCAGGCTCCTGACCCAAGAGCCTGGTCAGCAGAGGCTTGGGGGCAGTGCCATGGTGCCAGTTGGCTGGAGGGACATGGTTCTATTACTTCTCGATCACCAGCTCTGAGACTCGCTGGATGATAGAGCCTTGGCACGTGTATCCCCGCTGCCCCCATAGCACAGGTCGTTGTCATTAAAGGGCTGGCCCACAGGGAAGGCTGTAGACCATGTTTGGCTTCAGGTCCTATCCACTTTTGGTCACCTCTGAGCACTTCTACCCACTATCTAGGTGGTGTAGGACTCTAATGAAGATTACACCAATCCTAACAAACCATGCGACTTGCAGGACAGGCTAATCCAGAATGTAGGAGATCCTGCAAGACAACTAACTCTACCTCCAATTCCTTCTGAATCGGCTCTGGTTAAATACATGGCGAGAATTCAGTCATGTCATGTGGGGTCATGTGGAGGCACATGCCGGGGCGACCCACCCCAGGGATGCTGAGATGGCTACATGGTTGAGCTCCATGGCTTTTTCTTGGTAAAGGTTCAACCCCCTGATCTGTGGTTAATAGGTGGAATAAAGGTTTGGGGTTCCTGAAAATGACCTTTCTATTGGAAGCATTGAACTTAAGTTGCCCCATCAACAGGTGCTGGAAGTGTAGTCTAGATCAGGAGTCTTCACTGAGTTTTGCCTGGATGACCGACCCATCTGATGTTGAGAGACGTGTTGACCTCTCCCAGGATTGTATTGGTGTCTACCCGAATCTTGATGTTAAGTGTTCTATGTAAGTGGGTGTGCCAACCTTTTGATAAGTTTTGGTTTGATCTGCTTTGTCAGACTCCTGCTTGCTTTCCGGTCTCCATTTGCATGAAATTTCTATTCCTATCCATCCACCTTTAGCCTTTGAAAATCTTTGCCTGTAAGTTGAGTTTATGGAAGATAACACAGTTGGATTTTAACTTTAGTCCACTTCTCTAGTCTGTCTTGGATATGGAATTGCAGCAATCACAATTTTATGTGGCTACTTAAACGTAAATTCTTAGCTGGGTCCAATGCCGCACATCTGTAATCCCAGTACTTGGGAGGCTGAGACTAGAGGATCAAAGGTTCCAGGTCAGCCTCAGCACTATGGTGAGACCCTTAGCAACTTAGACCCTGTTTCAGAATCTTAAAGGGGTGGGGCTGTAGCTCAGAGGTAGAATGCCCCTGGGTTCAATCTCCAGTACCCCTACCCCCCAAATGCAGATTCTTAGCAAAGACTAAATTTTCAGTCTGAGCCAATTTTTTTGCCAGGCCCCTACAGAATCGGCATTGTTTGTCACAATGGCCAAGGAAGAGGAATCCATTACGGTGCTCTTCACGATTCCACACAATAAAATAAGTCCCCAGCCAAAGGACGGCATCTGTTAAAGGCACTGATGGCGATTAGAGCAAGATGAAGCCAGCGGGTGAACTCTGGTTTATCATTCTCCCGAGGAGGGGAATTGGCCAGCCTGTCCCCCAAAACCACATAGCCGTTACCTGTCTCTGCCAGAGTTGTGTGACCGTCAGTCCCAGGAAGGAGCACTGCTCTCTGAAATGAGGACCACAAGAGAGCGACAGGCAACTTCTGTCCGGAGACTCTGGCCGCTGAGGAATCAACTTTCAAACCCTAGTCAGAACCAGGCATGGTGGTGCACTCCTGTAATCCTAGTACTTGGGAGGCTGAGACGGGAGAATCGCAGGTTCAAGGACAGCCTCAGCAAGTAGACTCTCATCAGCCTAGTGTGGGACCTTGTTTCCAAATAAAAAATAGGGCTGGGGGTGTAGCTCAAAGGTAGAATGCCCCTGGGTTCAATCCCCAGCACCACAAAAAAACAAAAACCTAGCCAAACATGCTGGCTTCTGACTCTGTAGCTACAGCACTGAAAGAAGTGGGGCCTTGCTTCCCGTGACATCAGAACCCTGCACTCGGGTTTCTGCCAACTCAGTCTTCCTCTATGGGCATGCCTCGGTGACCTCAACTCTAATTCTGGGTAATGTCTGTGGAATTTCTCCCTGAAAGTCCTCTGGTTCTCCTGTGACACAAGACCACATGGGGGGAGGGACATCTGGCTGTCGTTGGCTTGGCTCAAGCTCAGAATTGAGGGCGATACAACCACATACTTATGCGTTCTTAGTCACTCTCTCTCTGGCCTTAAGACCCCACATCTATGTGCGTGCTTGTGAACTTCGGGACCAGAAATCCGACCTGTCTCTGATCTTGTGATCTCTAGGGTCACATGACTGACTCTGACGTTATCAATCCTTGCACAGCTGAGCATGATGATGTCTTCCGGTTTTCTGGGCTGTTGGTCTTTTTCCCTGGAAATTGCGAGACCCCGTTCCTCAGATGGATGAGGGGTTGAACTGAGGCCACCTTTAGGGCTTTGCTGTGTGGCTGATACACATTCTCTCCAGCTGAGCCTCCCCTCCTGTGACTCCTGGGTAACATCTCTGGCTCAAGATGGTGTATGTCACATGAATTTTTGCAGTCAAACTCATTCATGGTGGGGAGTCTGCATAGCTGAAGCTGCTGTCTTAGGGTTGCTGAATTTTCCTCTGCTTGAGGGTGATGTCTGAGTGTCTTCTGAGTATGTCTCAGCTCTGAAGGTATGGGCCACAGCCATTACACTACTGTTCTAAGTCTTTTTGGAGGTTGATACTGACCTCCCTTTTAGGCTCTATCTGAATGATTGCTTTCTGACCACCATGTTGGATTTGGGGTGTTGCTTTGGAGAGAATGAGTATTCACACAATTGCCACCAAATCTTTCATTTGTTAAAGTTAAAGACCAAAGGATACCTGATTATAAGTCCTTCTGGCTCATCAGAACCAGTTAACAAGGGACTTCCGGGAACGAGGCTTCTCGGTGTGAGGTAGGGCTCTTTGGTTCTGTCTGCTGCAGCTCTGTCGTTCATGATTCTCAGAGATGGTGAAGGGTGAGTGAAAACCTCTTGTCCTGTTGGCTGGAATCATAGTAGCCTAACTGTTCTATTCTACCCACTGTGGGTTCTTGGAGTCGGTGAAGTCTATGGAAGACCGGAAAGGAAATTCTCAATACCCACTCCCAAGCCAAGGGGAATAATGAACATCTCAAGACTTATCAGGTAGCGACTCTCCCATGTCCAGGAAGAGCATGATACCTACTACAACTTATTGCGTCCGTGCTTATCCGACCAAGGCATGGTGAGAAACAGTAGTTTCCATATTGAGGATGACATGGAATGCCTCATGCTTTGATATGAGGTTGGAAATGTTGCAGTAAGCTAGCAAGCCCTTGATAAGTCTCCCTTAGCATCCAGTGCTCTTACAGTTACGGAAGAGCCTGGCAGGGGCTGCCCAGTGGTAGAAGGCTGTTGTCTTTTTGCAGCATTAGCCCAGAGGTATCTTCAAAGCGGAGGGTTCCACCTGGGTTTCTACGCTTGGAGCAGTCAAGAGAAAGTAATGGGCAGGGCCAAATGTTGTAGCCAATTGGCTATACAGCTCTGATTTTATCACTTCTTGGTCACCAGCTCTGAGACAGTGAATGCTGGAGACCTGGCAGTGTATTCCAATTGTTTCCATAGAGCCTCCAGTGCCAAAAAAAAAAAAAAACCTCTTGGCCATTACCTGGCCTTCCTCCATCTGTTCATAATGTCAAGCTTGTATGGCGGTGGCACTGATGGTGTTACCATCCCCCAGCTCTCGGAGTTACCACCTTCCAGATCTCGGAGCCTCTGATCCTCGGCTCTTAATCTTAAGACCTCTCAGGTCTCATTTTCTCCAGCTCAGCCTTGGTTCTGTGTCTAAATTCTCAGAAATTATAAAGAGGAAGTGATTGGGACTTATGCTTGAGTATAAAGGAGACGTAGCATGGGTAAGGGTCCCCACGCTGGCTCTCTGAGGAATCAAAAGGTCATACAGACAAAAGGGTGGGCTCCTGCAGGTGAGCAGTCTGCTCTTGCGCATGGTCCCAGAATTTCTGCACATTGCTTGTTTTTCTTTTTCTGCTCTGGGCACCAGGGTTTGTCCTGGACATGCACTCTGCACATGCGCACATTGGGTCTGGCTGCATAGTTTGCAGAAGAGGGTAGAGGTGTTTACCACCCCCACCCCAGGAAGGTCAGATATCAGACAAGTACCGGCATATCATGCATGTGGGACTTTCAGGAAAGCTTGGGGAAGGATTCGGCTGCTCCTGAACCTAATCATTGGTGGAAACATTTTTAGAAAGCAGCTTGGAGCCCCGGGCATGGTGGCACACACTTGTAATCCCAGTACTTGGGAGGCTGAGACCGGAGGATCCAGGTTCGCGGCCAGCCTAGGCTACTTAGTGAGGCCCTCTGAAACTTAATAAGACCCTGTTTCAAAACAATAAAAAGTAGGGCTGGGGGTGTAGCCCAGAGGTAGAATGCCCTGGGTTCAATCCCCATTACCGCAAAAAACAGCTTGGGTTCAGTGGGAAAATGTGGTGGCATACGAGGGCCCTCCTTCCTGTCGCAGCAGGATGATAGTGTATGATCAATAATGTGGCCTTCACCTTGGTAACCTCCAAGTATTCCTACCCTATCTTGAAAGTAGGATCTTAAAGTTACACCAGCCCCACCCACCATGTTCTTAAAATTTGCCTGACAGGCTAATTCAGAATGAGGGGTAACCTGTAAGAGAACCTGCATTCTCCATTGGTTCCTCTTCTTGAGGCTCTGATGGGGTGATACCTGGCAAGAATTAGGGTGTCCCATCTAGAGGCACATGCCAGGGCATCCTGCCATGGGGGATGTGGAGACTGCCTTTGGTTAAGCTGAACATATTTCCTTAGTCAACGTTTGTCACTCAGCTTTGTGATTACTGTGAGGGACAAAAGCTTTTGATCCCTGGATACTGTTTTTGATCCCCGAATACTGTTTTTGATCCCCAAAACTGTTCTTTATTTCTTTCAATTCTTCAAACATTTATTAATGGTGCTTAGTACCCAGAAACTTCCCGATATCATAATTCAGTCGATACTTAGGAATAATAACTTCTATCGAACTTTTCTTCCCCCCACTTCTGGCAAGTATTGTAGGTTCAGGTACTGACGGCTAAAGAAGAGGGGCCTGTCCTTTGACAGATGCTGTCAAACGAGTCCCTGGAGGTCGTAGCAAGAAGGGAGAGTATCTAGGAAAATAATACCCTTCTCCCCACCGCTTCCACGGATGAGCTGGGGATTTGGCCAGCCTTAATTTAACAAAGTCTCAGCTCTAGTTGGGCTTTGTCAGCATCATTTATTTTTTTCTGACCTCTACTGAAAAGACAACGGGGCACGGAATGGGGAATATTTGAGGGGAATCTAAGCGTGCTGGTGAGCGCATTGCTCCAGTTCTGGAACCGACCTTTTCAATAAGCAGAACCGTATGGAAGCACGATAGCCATGGAATTCTTACGTGACGGCTTCAGAGATGCGGGTGCCTAGCAAGGAGGTGGCAGCTTCATCGGGACTGCCCAGAGCGTCGCCAGCCTCCAGTATGCTCCGTTGGTGTTAGACCTGCTGCCCTGCGTGTGACCGGGTGCTGTGCCTTTCGGATCCCAGCCTAACGCTCTGGTTATCAAGGCTGCAGGTCACGACACTGTAGGAACTTGACCCCATCTCCCACACTGCCCCTGTGAGGTTGCTCGTGTCTGCCCACTCGAGGGTCATCTCCTGTGGGCACATCTTAGTGACGCTGACTCTGCGCTGGTGGCATTTCTCCTAAGTTCGTCATGGCTCTCCATGAGCGTCTCTCCCCTGACTCAGGCTCAGAAGCAGTGGTGACAACCATGTCCCTGGTGTGTCCTTCATGATTCCCCACCTTCTGATTTTAAAATCTTATTTGAAAGCTGGGCATGGCGCACGCGTGTAATCCCAGTACTTGGGAGGCTGAGACTGGAGGATCCGGGCTCACAGCCAGCCTCAGCTTTACCTAGTGAGGCCCTCCGCAGCTTAGACCCTGTTTCAAAATAATAAAAAATAGGGCTGGGGGTGTAGCCCAGAGGTGGAATGCCCCTGGGTTCAATCCCCAGTACCGCGAAAAAAAATCTTATTTGAGCTTGTATCAACTTCAGTGTCAGAAATCAGATGTTTCACTATAATCTTTCTAGGGGTATGTTATAGACCAACATCTGTTTATTAGAAAATTGAGCATAATTTTTCTCTTGGTTTCTGGCCCACGGGGTCCCTCTTGCTGAAAATTAAGAGAACCTGCGGCTCGGGGGACGCAAGCTAGAACTAAGCATGTCTCTTGGTCTTTGCTACATGTGGTTGGTACGGATATTCTCGCTGGGCTGAACACCCCCCTCTACTGTCCTCGGTACTCATTCTAGAAGATGTTACCTTACGGGTTCAAGCCCTGTGTGCACCCAAAAGACCAAAAACTATCATTCCAGACAAGCAACTGAATAGAAGATCTGTGGGAGTTTAGACTTGTCCTTCCCTATGGATCCCTACGAGGAGGGAGAAATCCTGGGGACACGTCCAGTGCCAGAGGGGAGAGGACCCTGCCCCATTGAGGGACAACTCTGCTTCCCTTCTCTTGTGTATCTTATCAGGTCACCAGCAACCTTGTGGCCTTCATGTTTGGAGTAAAGGCTCTGAAGGACACATAATGACACGAGGAATACCGATGGATGTTGATGAATTGTAGGACAGTGATAGCTCTGCTATAACCTTGACCATTTACCTGGGAATTTTGTGGTCTCTGGGGAGGAGGCTCTGAGAGGCACATTATATGGAATGAGGACTTGAAAAAAAAAGTCCATTTCAGGTAGAAGGAACTGTGTCCGCTAAGTTCTTGGTTTTGGCATGGGAAAGCTGCTGACGCTACTACTGTGTTTTTCTGGCTTCTCCAACTTTCCCTAGTTCTTCTTGGCTCTATGGGCAAACCCACCCCAGAGGCATGAACAATGAGCTTTTCCAGGCTATAATCGAAGCTATAGACCATGTTAGTGTAGGGGTCAAGATAGCTGCTGCTAGTCATGGGAATTATAAGTAGCCACATTTCTAGCTTTTCCTTCTCGTTGCCTTGTACGCAACTTGCTTGTTGGTTCCTCCTCCTCTTGGAGGAAATGCAGCTGGCTTTTCAATGGCAAGGCTAGGGAGGAAGTGTGTGGGGCACCTGAGCAGGGGAAGGCTGAGGCGTGGAAGGATAAAGTCAGTGTCTGCCTTAAAAACCAGGAATAAAAACCAAACCGCAGACCCCACAGAGCAGAGGGAAGAAAAGCAGGTTCAATCTAACTTGACACCTTGGGTCCTAGTCCTTCTCCTTGAAGTGTGCCTTCAGATCAAAAGTGAATTGGCAATGGGGCCATGAGTATGGAAGTATTGAAAGCAGTTCTCTGTGTCTCCTTGGGTGTCCTCCCTCACCTGGACTCTGGAATCCAACTGTGTGGGCAGACTGGGCGGGAATCTACTGGCCATGTAGGACAGACCCCTGCTGGAGCAGGCACTGGCCCAAGTTGCAGCTTCCCTTACCTGTTAGGGGGCAACTGGGTCACCAGTGTCAGCTGGACCTGGGCTGGAAGTTTGAAGTGTCTGCCCTTGGTTCGCCTTAATTTCCCCAGTGTAAGTATCGACGCAGAGCAAGAGTCTTGCATTAACCTAATAGAAACTCTTCCCCAAAAAGCAATGCAGAAATGGATTCTGACTTCCAACCAAAGCAATGCGTACCTACAGAAAGGCACTGTAGTTCCATCCAATGAATAGCTTCACATTAACATGTGGCGTGTCTCTATACCCGCGATGCCTTAATTCCGTCCCCTCATCTGGAAATAACATAGAAAGATCTGCCTGAATGTTTTTCTCAAAGTCCTTCGAGCTATCCTTCGTAAAATTTCCACCCTGTAGCATTTTGATGCACGTATCCTTCTTTGCATACGCTTCTACTGAGACAAGAGGATCTGGGTTCGCGGCCAGCCTCAGCTACTTAGGCCCTCTGCAACTTAGTGAGGCCCTCTGCAACTTAGTGAGGCCCTCTGCAACTTAGTGAGGCCCTGTTTCAAAATAAAGAATAAAAATAGGGCTGGGGGTGGAGCTCAGAGGTAGAATGCCCCTGGGTTCCATCCCCGGTATCACAAAAAAATAAACACAAAATACAAGTGTGCATTTATTGAAGTCACACCTGGAAGGAACAGTTGGGTTGATGCTATTCTTCGAGAATGGTTTTTCGGAGCCAACCTCTGCTTTCCTCCAGGCAGTGCGCCTCTCAAACCCCAAAACCCAGCTGGGCTTACTTCTGGGCCAAGAGCAGAGAGCTGGTGGGGCAGGGCTTGCACCACAGTCTGCCCTTTGCTGGCGCTGGAAGGGACAGAACTTTCTCTTGTGTCATCCTGTGAAGGGCTTGGGTCCTCAGTGGCGTTCCCAGCATCTCATGCACCCCGAGCAGCACCATGAGCAGTCTGAAAAGGCAAGCGAGGGTCGGTAGCTGACAGTGCACCATGCCTGGTTAGCCGCCTTGCCAGAACTCCGGTTTCCTCCCTCTTAGGTCACCATCTCTGAGAGTCAGGATGAACAGACCTGTCCATATGGCTTCTTGGAGCTGCCGTGTTCAAAGCTATCAGTTCCTAAAGAGTTTCTCCCTCCACCTATGTGTTGAAGGTGTCTGGAACGCAGGCCGATGGTATGGATGGAAGAAAGTCTCTGGATGGAAGCGGGGTCTTCACTGTGGTCACCTCCAAGCATTCCCAGCATGCATCTGAGATGTAGGAGTAACTGGAATACCTACGGCAGCCCCACCCATAGTGTCACTGACGTCGTCATGAAGGGCTAACTCAAAAGACGGCAAATGCTACCAGACGAATGGCCTCCACCATCAGAATGCCATTGCTCGCTCCCACATGGCGTGTGTTGGGTACTGAGCCAGAACCCCATGGATGTGAAGGGGTTTCTTGTAGTGTCCTGTCTGGAGGCACAGGCCAGGGCGTGCCAGCCATGGGGATGCTGAGAAGCTCACTTGCTAAAGACGAGCAGCTTCCCGTGGTGGAAGTTCTTCTTTCTTTGCAATTAGTTTTGTTGCCCTGTATGACCAAGTGAGGTGGTGACCACTCCAGAGAAGGATACTGGGTGTCCACCCTGTAACTGTGATCTCTGAAGGTCTAACTTCCCACTGCCAGCCACCCTCTCTGGGGGTTGACTCTGGGGGTCTGAATCTGAAAGGACCACAAACTTCCTCCAGCCCAACTCTACCTAGTGGACCTGGACCTGGCTCTCATGGTTTTGCCAACTGGAAACCTGGTTTTTTGGGCACATCCCACTGACCTCGACTCTGCTTCTCCATACCATACATGGGGTATCCCCAAAAAAGTGCTAAGGTTTTTGAGGTTTTGGCCACATGGAGTAAAGCTCCCATGCCTGACTCAAAGGCTGGTGAGAAACCTCATCAGTTATACACCTGACTCAATTTTCCACTTCCTTGGTTGGAAGACCTCATTCACCTGGGGACGTGGACATCGGCATCAAGAACAGAAACCAGACCTTTCTCCGGATCTATATTTGGGGTTCCACCTAGACAAGTGCCTCTTGGCTACAGAGTCTGCCATGATGGATGTTTCTAGGTCTACTTGGCCATGGCAGGTTTTCATGAACATTGGAAGCACTCTTGGACTTTAAGGGGCAATTTGGGACAGAGCTGAGCACGCTTTAGGGCTTTGCTCCAATGTGGCTTGGTTTTCTCACTGTTTTGAGCATCCATCCTCCTCCACTGCCCTCAAAGCTCATCCTTGGTGTCAGCCTCTTGTGAGCTCACACCCTTTGTGCACCTCAGTGACCAAAAGAACATCATTCCTGACAAATAAGAAATGGAAAGTTGAGATGACCATTAGAATCATCCTCCCACATGTAGTTCCTAACTAGAAGTGCAGACAGCCTGAGAAGGTGTCCAATGGTTAAAGATTGTTTCCTGTCCCCATTAGGGAATCGACTTCCACTCTTTGTTTCTGTCTATTAGGGGGTGACTTTGGAAATCAGAATCTCAGTACTAATTGTTGATCCCAATAGGCATGATCCTATGTTTTGTCTATTGAAACAGGCATGTAATAGCAGGAAGTCGTCGGTAGCTAAACAAAGAATAGTCCTCCTTAACCAGGATGGAGGAAAGTTGTACCAAGAAGTCTCTTGCTAAATCTTAAAACTCTAATTTGCCAGGTTTTCCAATTTTTACATGTAAGTTTTCAAGTGTTTCTGGTATGTCTTCAAGTACTTGGGGTTCATGGAAGGGAATCTAGCTGCTGGCCTGCTTCAGAAAGAGTGATCTTAAATTAATAACTTCATGATGGATTGCAAAGGCTTAGAAAATCAGTGTAAGCCAAACCCAAGATTGGTAGTAGGAAAGAAATGAACTAGAGATTAAAGGAAAAACACAAAGGATCAGTGAATCTAGGAGTTGGTTCTTAAAGATAAACAAAACTGACACTTGAGCAAAATATAATTAGGCACAAAAGGGGGGTTATTACAATAGATACCACTGAATTTGAGAGGATTATTAGGGAATATTTTGAAAACTTACATACCAGAAATTGGAAATCCCAGAAGAAATGGATATGTCTTATCACCTACCAAAAATGGAACTAAGAGGATATAAAACTGACTTCAATAATTCACAATGGAATTGAAGCAGTAATAAAATGTCTGCAACAAAGAAAAGCCCAGGAATAGACTGATTCATGGCTGAATTTTCCTACATTTTAAAGAGGAACTTAGAACAATACTCCAAAACATTGCATGGAATAGAATGATTTTGGAAGATTTCCTTCCATTTCTATGAAGCCAGTGTTACCTGCTGCCACAACCTGATAAAGGGACACACACACACACACACGCACACCAATCTATAAACCAGTATGCTGGATGAACTTAGATGGACAAATCCATGATAAAATCCTTGCAAATAAAATTCAACATTAGGCCCAAAATATGATACACCATAACAAAGTTGGTTGGATTTCTGGGATGCAAGTGTGGTTCAACATGTGCAAATCAATACATGTAACACGTCACACACACGGAATCCAGGATAGACATACCATCTCAACAGATGAAAAATCCTCAAAATTCAACGTCACTTCATGATAAAAAAACCCTGAGTAAACTGGGTACAGAGGATGATACCTCAATATAACAGACTATTTGTGACAAGCCCATAGCCAATATACTGAATGAAGGGAAATCGAAAGCATTTTCATGAAAAGCAGGAAGGGGTCGAGGGTGGGCCCTCCTAACCAGTAACTTTTTTTTTATAAACAAGAGCTCAGAGATCCATGCCCTCATCTGTAGACTGGACCTGACCTGTGAAAGATGCTTAGAAATGTCTCCACCTTGGTCAGGACTGGGATACCAGCCCTCTGGCAGGAGCCGTGGGTGTGTCTGAGGTCACTGGCCGACTGGCGCCAGCCAAATGCCCTCAGTCAAGGCCCCCTAGGAAGAGATACTGATCTAGTGACAGGAATCAACTTCCTCAAGGAATAAATGGAGTTTCACAAGTTGGTCCATGTCATAGGGAAGAGAGGCCAAAGAGGCTTTGACTCCCCCAGCCAGGCACAAGGCGGAGACTCCGGTGATTAATACAATACAGGAGCACCACCCCAGGGCTGGGAGTTGGCATGGTTACAAGGAAGTGGTCCTCCTCTTCCTCCCCCACTTGAATGGTCTTTTGATGCTCCTGGTGACGGACTCAGCTGCATTTGCTGCTGTTTTTTTTTTCCATTTGATACATTGGTTCTTGAACAAGATCTTGACTACAGTAGCGTTAAGGCACAGCACTGAAGCCAATTCCTGATTGGCATCCAAATTGGGAACTAGATCTTTTTGATGAACTCTCTCGGTATTTTGAATTGTTCTGGACTAAAGTTCATGGTCCATAAAGCGTTTCTTCCTCCGTGTATGCGTTCAAGGTGTCCAGAACACGGGACAATGATCTGGATGGAAGAGAGTGTTGGAGTTGAAGTGTGGTTTTCCACTTGGTCATCCCCAAGCGTTTCTAGCAAGTATCTGAAATGTAGGAGTAAGAACACACATGGCAGCCCCACCCATGATGTCTCTTAATTTCAGATAAAGGGCTAATTCAAAATGAAGCAAATGCTGCAAGATGACTGGCCTGGACCTTCAGAATCCCATCACTTCCTCCCAGGTAGAGTGCGTTTGGTGCTGAACTCCCAGGAATGAAGGGGTATCTTATGGGGTCCTGTCTAGAGCCCAGGCCAGGGTGTGCCAACCATGGGGACATTGAGATGCTCGCCAGCTAAAGATGAGCAGCCTCCATGGTGGGGGCTCTTCTTTCTTTGCAGTTAATGTGCTATTTTCCTACATGACCGAGTGAGCTGGTGACCACTCCAGAGAAGGACACCAGGTGTCCATCCTGTAACTGATCACTGAAGGTCTAGCTTCCCACTTCTGGTCATCCACTCTAGGGGTTATTGGTTCTGTGGGTCTGGGTCTGAAGAGACCAGAACCTTCCTCCAACCCCAGCTGTATCTGAGGGGACCAGCACCTGGCTCTTGTAGGTTTTTTTTTTTTTTTAATATTAACTCATCTTTATTGCTAAGAGTTAGTCGGTAGTGTTAGGGAGCAAAAGTCACCCTTACTACTAAAGAGCTAGAAGCTTCTCACGGATAGCTTTGGAATTGCTGCTATCACACTCATCTTCGGTTTTACTTAGGTTTTTAACAAAGAGGGGGTCCAGCGGTTAAACAAGTGAGCAAAATGTAATCTTTTCAACTAGAAATCTCGACACATTACACTCACGTGGCAAATTTTAGGACTGCGCTGTATCACTTCTGTTGAGCTGCTTTCTTCAAAGCTTCATGAGAACAATGGGGAGAGAAGAGCTCTCCGAATGCCTTCTTAGTCATCAGTTTTTCTTGCAAGATGGCCAATGCTTTTCTAATTTCACCAGCAAGAACATCCCGATGGTTCCCTGCCGGGTCCTCCAGACTCTTCAAGTCGTTATCACACGACTCTTCAAGGCCTTCTATTCTCTGGCTGACAATAGTTTTGAGCCCATTTTTCTTGTTCCTTGAGTTTCAGCGTGTCTAGACTCCACATCTGAGCTAAGGTCACAAACTGCTCAGAAGAGCGTTGATGAAGCTCCTCCCTTTGATCATTCTGGGTTTTCAGTAGACGTGTAACTTCCTGCTGTATGATTTTGATAGAATCAGATAGTCCCTGGTATAAAGAATCTTCTTAATGATCTCTTGCAATTTATCCAGTGTCTCCTGCAATCCATTCCAGAGGTCTGGCTCCTCCGGTCCTGCCACAGAACTGTCCTCCCCACCGTCAGCAATTCCTTGACTGCTGTCCTGAGGCTCGACCTTGATAGTAGTTCATCCTCTTCCTTTCCAGGGACAACATGGCTGCAGCCTGTGCAGGCTACAGACCACTCCTGTACCTTGTGAGGACAAAGACTCTCTAAAGAGAGGGAGGTGCATTAAATGAGAAACAGTAAAAGAGACGTGTGGGTGGGGCTGAGACAGATAGGGCCCAGATGGGAACCTTTTGAGGCCCACCTGGATGGGAAAGGAGCCCCCACACATGGGGCGAAGGCCCTGCCCCTCGGCTGTCCCTTGTCCTGGAATCCCCAGGGGCACCTGTATTGGCCAGGGTTCACTAGACTAACAGAATTCACAGAATGAGTATATGGAAAAAGGTTTATCAGATGAGCTTACAGTTTGAAGCAATGTCCCAAGTTCTGACTGCACGTGGAGAGGCAGAGGAACCAGTAGCTGGTCGAGCGGTCTAAGAGCTGGAGTCTTAGGATTGGAGCAACCACTAATTCAGTCCCAGTCCAAGATGTGAAGATCAGGAAGCTCTTCAGAGAAACAATGGTGAAGTTTCAGTTCGAAGGGCTGGAGGCCGACGATCTCAGACGAGAGCAGATATCTGTGTTTTCTTCCGAAAGAGTCGCGCATCCTTCTACGCGGTTTTCTCCTTTTATCTAAGTCCTACACCTATCAGAACCCTGCTGCCTACATTTAGGGCAGGACTTTCTGTTTAATCTGCTGTTACATAAACCAATTGTCTCGATCCAGTCAAGTTGACAAATTAGATTAACTATCACAGCACCTCAGGGGACCCAGGTGTCAGTGAGTCCCAACAACGAAGGAGAGACGCAAGGGATAGATGAGCGGTCCCCTTCCCCCTCCCCTTGTTGACAGCAGCCTGCCTCATGCAGAGAGAGAAACTTCCTTGTGGTTTTGCCAACTGTAAACCTGGTGTCGTGGGTACATCTTGCTGACCTCAACTCTGCTTTAAGAAACATAGGGTGTCCCCCTGAAAAATTTAAGGTTCTTGAGGTTTTGGCCACATAGAATAAAGCTGTACGTCCCTTGCCTAGCTCAGGAACCTCGAGGGACACAAGTCCTCCGTTACATATCCCTCTCAATTTTCTGCCTTCTGGTCTTAACCTCATTCGTCTAGGGCTGTGCACATGAGCATCAAGGCCAGATATCAGACCTTTCTCTAAATCTGTCTCTCGGGATCCATTCAGACAAGTGCGTGTTGGCTACTGGGTCTACCATGAATGTTTCTAGGTCTGCTGGACCATGGTGGGTGTTCATGAACATTGGAAGCACGCTTGGGCTTCAAGGGGCAATTGGGTATAGAGCTGGCACCACTGAGGGCTCTGCTCCGGTGCGGCTTGGTTTCCTCCCACTGTGGAGCATCCATCCCCTCCTCCACTTTCCTTGGAGGCATCTTCTGGGAGCTCACACCCCGTGTGCACCCCAATGACCAAAAGAACATCCTTGCTGACAAGCAAACAGGAAGTCCAGGAGACCATTAGAATCATCCTTTCACATCGAATTCCTCAATGGAAGGACAGGAAGACTGAGGAATTGTCCCGTGGGCAAAGATGGTCTCCTGTGCCCACTAGGGAAACTGCTTCCATTCTTTTGGCTTCTGTGTAAATAGGGGGTGACTCTGGAAATCGGAATCTGAGTTCTAATTATGTGACTTTCAATAGACACAGTCCTGTATGTTTTCTATCTATTGAAATGGGCATTGTAATAGCAGAAAGCCATAGGTACCTAAACAAGAAAACTGTAATCAGAATGAGAGAAAGTTGGATCAAGAAGTCTCTTAATCTAAATTCTCATCTGCCAGGTTTTCCCATTTCTGGCATATACGTCCATCAGTTGGTTTCACATATGTAAGTTTTCAAGTATTTTTGGCTAATGGAAGGGAATTTAGCTGCTGGCCCACTCCAGAAAGTCAGATCTCAAATCAATATCTTATTGATGGATTACAAAGCCTTAGAAAATCAAGAATAAACCAAACCCAAGATGGGAAGAAGGAAAGAAATGAAATACAGGCTGAAAAGCCAAAGAAAGAATCATGGAAGCCAGGAGTCAGTTCTTTGTAAAGTGACAAGCCCTTAGCCAACCCCCCCCAAAAAAAAACCTAAGTGAGGACCCAAATAAAAATACAGGAAAAGGGATATTACAATGGATACCATTGAAATCCAGAAGATTACTAGGGGATAGTTTAAATGTATATGCCAAGAAGAATTGGACATATTTTCAGACTCATGACCTACAAAAATTGAACCAATAGAATATTAAAAAGCATAATATCTCAAAAACTAACAATGAAATTGAAGCAATAATAAAACATCCACAGCAAAGAAGAGCCCATGAATGGACAGATTCCAGGTTGAATTTTCTTAGACTTTTAAAGAAAAACCTAGACCCATACACTTGAAACTATTCCATGAAATGGAAGGAGCTCTTTGAAAATCATTTTAGGAAGCTAGTGTAACCTGCTCTCAGAATCTGATAAGGGGATATAGATCCTGCTGGTCGTCATCTGAACATCTTGAAGCCAAGGGCTGAGTGTTGGCAGCAGTTATGGGAAGGGATCCTCCTCCTCCTCCTACTCGAGTGGCCTGGTGGGTGCTCCTGATGACGAACTTGGATGCATTTGTTGCTTCCTTTTGACACGCTGGTTCTCAAACCAAGTCTTTATTCCTGTAGCATTAGGCATAACTTTGAAGCCGATTCCTCGGTGGCATCCACCCTGGGTTACTTGGTCTTTGGGAAGATGTCTTTCACTATTTCAAGCTGTTCTGAACTAGAGCTCGTGTGGTGCCGGCAAGTATGCTTTTGTAGGCTTTTGAACATCAAAGCCTTTAGAAGAGTCAATCAGCTCCGTGCTCCCGAGTGTGGGGGTTCATGGATATCCTAACCAGTAACTTCTGACTAAAGGTGTTGTGACAGCTCTGCTCTGGAGCAACTCAATTCACTGTGTCGCTGTGTTTAGATTTTCTTTCATGCAGGGGTGTGTAATAAAAATATTACCTACAGTATTTAATGGATATACCATAGCACATACTATATTTAATGGATACCCAATTGGGTTTGGGGATCTGAGTAGCCAGGGGGCTCAGAACTGGCCCAAATTAATACAGGCTCCATGCTAGGACTGCCTCATATCATGGGTGGAAAAAATCCATTTTGGCAGGTAACGTCCACTTGGACCAAAATTATCTGGTCTCTGCAGCACTACAGCTGTTCTGAAAGACTAGACTTACCCAATTAATGCTGAATGACTAGAATCATTCCAAAGCCCATTCATCTTCTCACTGTACAAAGTGTAGGATCTTGGAATTTTCTTCCATTTTTCAAGAAACAAGATATTTCTATGGACCTGCTTTAGCTGTCTCCCAGGACTCCCTTAAACCGTAATATGGCTGGCATGGAAGAACTCCATGTTCCATATCAAAATACGTAGGTGTAGGGCTTAGAACCTAGACAAATGTCACCTTATACACATGGGAAAGGACCAGGATTCACACCTGAGTTTTGTGTCCTCCAAGGCCCGCTCTCTTTACTCTTAAATGAGGCGAGACCCTTGGTAAACAGTTACCGTGATGTTAGCCAAGGAAACTTTCATACTGGAACTGTGTTCTGCCGCTGGCTAGATTTCTGTTCCTGCATGTTTAAGAAGCTGCAGAGAGTGAACACAGGGAATAGAATTTTTAAAAGTTGCTCTTTGAGATTCTGAGTTCTTTGATCTTCAGAGCCAAAATGTTGAAACTGATGTGACATAGGACGACCCTTGTGATCATGTCCCTGCGATCCAGAAGTCAATGTCCTGGTAGTTACTCTCCCGGCAATGGTAGACCCACCTTTTAGGAGTACAAGTCACCGTTGGAAATGTGTAGTTCTAATGGAACCCTGCTTGATTTGCATCAGATTCGATGCATGAGACCCTTGGCAGTTCAGCTGGACTGAGCTCACGTATCATAGGAGTAAATGGAAACTGAGGCAGGAGACACTCGACTCTCAACCAAACCTTCCACAGTCCGTCTTTACCCTTTGTATTTTAATAGTGATTTCTTAATATGAATTCAAAATGACCCAGAAGTCTACAAAGACACGTGGCACTAGAGCCATGACAACAGCCAGGCCTTGGTTATGTTAGAACCCAAGCTGTTTGAAAATCCTTCTGTATCTTTGCCAGTCTACAGGTTGGGGTGTCCCTCTTCTGCTACAAGAGCCACTGAGCCTTGTCCAAACCATCTTTTAATGAAACACCTGACTCTGCTTACTGGTTGCGCATGAGTATAATTGGTGTTCAGATTGTCTATGTAAGACGTGTCTCTTAAAGAGAATTCAGAACTTCTATTGAGTTCATTTGGTTGGACTTTCAATGATATCAGTCCTGGCTCATGAATTCTTGCTCCTACACTCTTGAGTTTATGTGGAACATGAAATTGGAATTGGCCTGTGGCCTCAGAGCCATGAGCGACATTCTGTGGGTTGAAAATATCTTCCTTTCTGAATAAGGTCCTCTTTCTTTCCCCACTGTTAAGATGTGGGCGAGAAGTGGTGATCTCGTGACCATGAGCACATACAGTTACATCAGGGAATTTCAGGCAAACTAAAGACAATCATCTCAGGAGTTCTCACAGGGAATGTGGCGCTGTGGATGTTATCAGGTCTCAACCACAGAGAGGAACTCTGTACAGTCCAGTCATCAACTAGAGATTCCTGTCTCCCTGTGACATACCAGGAGAATACTTGGAGAAAGAAATGTCCCTGAGACTTATGTTGAAACCACATGGCATGGTGTACTCTGGTCTTCGGACTCATCCTGAGTATTTTCGTGAGCACCCAAGTTATCAAGATACCATTGTGGCCAAGAAAATGAGTATGGATGATTAACTCCAAGTCCCAATGAGGTAAATATCTAGTGACATTGAAATTAAAGACCTCAGGGGAGTGTCTTAGTTTGTCTACAATGAACTTTGATTTAAAAAAATGAAAACATCAACCTGGAAGGCATAAAGAGGGCAGGAGCTCTGAATAAGTCTATCTCTCATTCCTGTTGCTCTATTTCATAAGTGCGTGTCTGTCTTCAAAACCCAAGCGAAACTGGGCTTCACCAGGCAGGACACAGCGCACTGCGCAGGTGCGTCAGCTGGCAGGAAGGATCCCAGGCTCCTCTTTCTGGCTGTGGCTTCTGAGGGTCTGTAGGGAACAGGCCTTGGCTGGAGCTTCAACCACACCATGGAATCCCTGTGCAGAGTGGTCCTGGTCTTTGCAGGAACCTACAGGAGCCTAGGGCAATGCAAAGCCAAATTCTGGGCACAAAGGCAGGGTGAATCTGGGTCACCCATTTTGGGGAGGGAACCTACCTCTGGGCCTTCTCTCTGCTCTTGGACCACGTGCTCGGTACCAGGCTCTTAGGTCAAGAAGGGTGATGGGCGGTAATGTCACAGATGTACTAGGGGATCGATACCTTTGAAAAGAAGGGAGGGGAGACAGGACTTGGCATAAGGCGTCCACCATGGGGGGCTGATAGAGCATCGGCCACCCGAGCGTGGAGATCTGGATGGACTCGGTGTCTCCTGTCAGGTCATGATGGCAGGCCACTGTGTTCTCAGCTCCCTAGGCGACTGGACACATCTGGAAGTCAGTGTCCTCACAGAACCACAGAATGACACGCCGCTTTCTCTGAGGCTGTTGGATGCCACATGGTTGGCGGATATATCAACCCTTGTATCCCCCCGGGTTTTGAACTCACCTGGACTTTGAAGGGGCTGAAGGACCTCCTGGGGAGGATGAAGCTGCAGCTCTCAGGTGCACATAGACCTGGTTCTGCCTTCACAGGGCACCTCCGCCCTCACCTTCTCCTTCCTTGGGGCCACAGGCCGACCTTGAGAAACACAATCTCCCTGAAGAGGGAAACTTAAAGATGAATCACCCAAATGTTTACCTGGTGGGGTAATGGCCCTTCCAGTGATTTCTTCTAATCACTTGTGTCCTGAGAAAGCAGATTGATGTCTGTGCTCTCAAGAAGGTTAAGAGGGCAGTGGGGAATTGGCAGCCTCTCCCTGGGTTGTAACCTGTCTTGTGCCCTCTCCTTTGGTCAGAGCTATGCCATCGTTCACAGAACTTTGTCACTGGGGTCTTGGTTGACCAGAAGCACGCTGAGCCTGGGCTCTCACGGATGCCCCTGGGAGCCTGGGGTTCCGTGTTCACCCTGAGGGGTTTCCCTCCTGCCTCTTCTACTCTCTGTTCTCAGAAGAAAGTCTTCTTGCCAAATGAGTGTTGATATTCAAGCCATTGCACTTCTTTGAGAAGTCAAATATGGGTTTATCCTTCAAATTAGTACCATGGAAAGGCAGGTTGGATCCGTGCTGTTCTTCTGGAATGAAACAGCTGCTCCCTTCTGTGCCCTCTCACTTCCAGGCAGGGCGCCTCTCAAGCCTCCAAGCCCAGCTGGGCTTCATTCTGTGCCAAGAGCAGCGAGGGAGCGAGGCAGGGCTTCAGCAGTGTCCGCCCTCTGCTAGCCAGATCTTCCCCTTCTTGCTTGTGTCATCCTGTGAAGGGCCCAGGCCCTTCACATTTTCAGAAGTCTGGAGTCAGCAGAGCTGTGTTGTCAAAGCCTCGAGCGCCCTGAGCAGCAGTAGAGGAGTCGGAACAGGCAGCTGAGGGTCTGTAGCTGATCATGCACCACGCCTGGTGACCCACCTGGCCAGGAATTGTTTCCACTCTCTGGTCACCATCTCTGAGTATGAGGATGAAGAAGTCCCACCAGACCTATCCCAGTGACTTCTTGTTGCTGCCATTTCCAAAGTTCTAGATCCCTAAAGCATTTAGATTCAACCCAAGGACTGGCCCCAGTCACGTGTCCTATGCTAGCCATACGCCCACAACAGAGGCACCCTGGGAAGAGACTCTGATCTAGTGACTGGAATCCTCTTCCCCCAAGGAATAGTTTCACATGTTGGTCTATGTCATAGGGAAGGGAGGCCAAGGAGGCTCGTAATCTTCAGACCTCTCTGTTCAGAATCCTGTGATGAATTCAACACGGCACCAGCCCCTCTGGGGTCCTAGACACCAGAAAGTCTATGGATTCTGGTCATGATTACCCAAGCTTCCTGAACTCAAGGGCCGGCTTTGGCAGCAGTGGTGGGGAAGAGCTGCTCCTCCTCCTCTACCCGAATGGCCTGTTGATGCTTCTGGTGACGGACTCGGCTGCATGTGCTGCTGCTTTTCCATTTGACGCAGTGGTACCTGAACCAGGTCTTTATTACTGTCCCATTAATGCATAGCATTGAAGCGAATTCCTGCATGCCATTCAAATTTGGGAACTCAGTCTTTTTTTTATTGGTGTATTATCATACATCTTGATGGGTTTCTGGGTGGTAGAAGTATACATGCACACATCGGTCAATTAGCCCACCCCCAGTTCCCACCCCCAGTTCCCACCCCATTCCCTCCCCCATTCCCTCCCC